>JAFEMH010007485.1:0-87871 GCA_022495995.1 Adenophora triphylla var. japonica | reverse complement strand
TGAACATAGACATGTTGGTCGATGCCACAGCTGCATACGAAGTCCGCTCATTCATCGACGGTTTCAAGCAGTGGTATAACCAAATCCTCATGGCGAGAGGAAGATCGGCACAAAATAGCATTCACCATGCCTTGGGGAATGTTCTATGCTACACGGTCATGCCGTTTGGTCTCAAGAACGCTCGGGGCTACATACCAAAGGGCGGGCCACGACACTATTCCATGACATGATCCACAAGGAAATAGAGGTATATGTGGACGACATGATTATTCACTCAAAAGGGGCAGTATGGTCAAGCACTTCAGAGATCTCGTAAAATTCTTCAATCGACCGAGACAAAGACAAGATGAGGCTCAACCCGCCAAATGCTCATTCGGAGTGGTCAAAGGGAAAGTCTTAGGGTACATGGTCACAGAGCGTGGCATAGAAGCATCCCGCCAAGATAAAAGCCATTACGTACATGCCTCCACCCAGAACACGTAAAGAAGTAAAGGGATTCATGGGCAAGCTTTCAATATATCGCCGATTCATCAATCAACTGACTACGATGTGCGATCCTATCTTCAAGTTACTTAAGAAAAACGCACCTCAAGAATGGACCGAAGAATGTCAAGAAGCATTCGAGGAAGTTAAGCGCTACTTGACTTCCCCACCTATTCTGGTTCCACCACACAAGGAGAAGCCCTTGAAGTTATACCTCACGGTTACTGTACAACGCATTAGGGGCTATGCTCGCTCAAGAACACTCAGCCTCCCACACAGAGAATGCCATCTATTTCGTCGCCCGCGAGATTCCGTGGCGAACAAATCAACTACTCTCCACTCGACAAATCATGTGCTGCTCTTGTTTGGGTATCACAAAGGCTGAAGCACTATATGGAATCCTTCCTGGTCCGCCTCATTGCAAAAATGGATCCACTGAAATATATCCTAGACAAATCAAATTTGTCTTCGAGACTGGCCAAATGGTACTTCATGCTCGCCGGATATGACATCACTTACGTCACTCAGAAATCCGTCAGGGGAGTGTATTCGCAGCATCGCTGGGCCGAATTTCCTTGCGACGAAGTGAAGGGGGAAGACCCGCGATTCCCGGATGAGGACATCATGAGTATAGAAGAAGAAAATAAGTGGCAATTATTTTTCGATGGCGCAGCCAACATGAGAGGATACGGCATTGGAATGTTATTAGTAGACCCTAACGACATCTACACTCCACTGGAAATACGTCTTGACTTTGACGCCACCAACAATACCACATAATACGAGGCTTGCATAGTGGGACTTGAGGCAGCTCTAGAACGCAACGTGACCGAACTCGAGGTATTCGGGGATTCCCAATTGATCATCAATTAGACATTGAAGAAGTGGAGGGTCCAAGATCCAACCCTTCAAAGATACAATGCCCATCTCCAAGAGTTGGTGCAACAATTCCAAGATGTCTCATTCCACTACCTCCCCGTGCAGACAAAAATCGATTTGCGGACGCATTGGCCACACTTGCTTCATTGGTCGAAATCCCTAAAGGAAAAGCGGTCAAACCCTTCAAAATAACACGACGCGAAACTCCTGCATACTGCGCCGTTATAGATCTCCACGACTGCAAAGACAAATGGTTATTCGAATGTGCCACTATTGGGAACTCCGGAGAGAAACCATGGTACCATGACATTTGGCATTTCATCCTAGATGGAACCATCCCACCTGAGACAGACCCGAAGACTCAGATCGCCCTTAAGAGGTTGGCCGCTAATTACGTCATCACCGCTGGCCGCCTATTCAAGAAACATTCCCAAGGGAACCTCCTTTGTGCCACCGAGGAAGAGGCCCAAGAAATCATGGACCATGTTCATCAGGGCATATGTGGAACCCACATGAGCGGAAATATGCTCGCCAAAAAGATCATCGTACAAGGGTATTTTTGGCCGACCATGGAAGCCGACCGTACCAAAATGGTCAAGAAGTGCCACAAGTGTCAGATACACGCCAATCTTCAGCATGCACCGCCTTCCTTGCTGTACCCTATGACTTCTCCTTGGCCATTCTCTACATGGGGGATAGACGTGATTGGAAAGGTCACACACATAGGAGCCAACGGACACCAAGTTCGTCCTAGTAGCCATCGACTACTTCACTAAGTGGGTTGAGGCCGCCTCCTACAAAGTTCGAATGCCGAAAGGTTGCGAGAATTCATCAAGCACAACATCATCTCGCCGGTATGGGGTTCCGCAAGAGATGATATCCGATAATGGGTCCCACTTCGAGAAGGAAACCGACGCTACTAACCGAATACAAAATCACAAGGCACAAGTCGTCTCCTTATAGACCGCAAACGAACGGAGCAGTTGAAGCCGCGAACAAAACAATCGAGACTATCATCGAAAAAATGGCAAGCCACCGGAAAAGATTGGCCCGACAAGCTACCACTCGCACTATGGGGATACCGCACTTCGGCCCGAACAGCTATGTGAGAAACTCCCTATGCCCTCACATTCGGAATGGAGGCTGTCTTACCGATAGAATTGGAAATACCGTCACTACGGGTTCTCCTAGAAAACCAAGTGAACGAGGTCAACTGGCTAGGAAGCAGATACGAAGAGCTGGCTCTATTGGACGAAAGAAGGTTGAAAGCACCGAACATACTCAAGCTTACCAAAGAAGAATGGCAAGAGCTTTCAACAAAAAGGTCAAGACAAGGAACATCGTAGTAGGTGACCTGGTTCTCCGTGAGCACCGTCCTGGACCTTTCAACCCGCTAGGCATGTGGGGACCAAGATGGATAGGACCCTACATTGTGAAGAAGATACTCTCTGGGGGAGCCCTTCAGCTGGTGGACTTAGACGGAGATCAACTACCGAAGCCGGTCAACATGAACAAGCTCAAGAAGTACTTCGCGTGACTTGGCCTCCTAAAAAGAAATCGCTCGCTAAGTTGAAAATCCCGGAAAGGACGGCCTAGGCAAAAATTAGAGCTAGCACAAGAAAAGAAGCCCGCTAGATTGAAAACCCGAAAGGGCGGTCTAGGCAAAAGAAAGGGTGTGCATAAAAAAAAAAAAAAAAAGGGGGAGGCTTATCTCGCGCGAGATTACCCCTCGGCACGGAGCCGCATTTTGTCCTTTTCTCAAAAATGAACTACGTTAGGCCTGAGCCTCTTATTTAATTGCTGTAAAAGAGGAACGTAGGCAGCCTTCGGGTTCGGTCTAATCGAATAAATAAATCTACTTTTATCCTTTTATTAATCGAATGCATTTTATTAATGACAAAAGGGAAATCCTAACCACAACGGCTAATTCGCTAAGCTAACAATCTTGAAAAAAAATACTAATAAAAGCAAAACAATTGATTTATCAAAGCAATCTCTTGGTACTCCTAAAGATCTAGCCTTCATACACTTGGTAGGCCGGCGAACATGAACTCCACTGTCGTCGTGATCCTCCTTGCGCTTTGAGCCCCTCGAAGCAGAGCATCCCTCGAGGCGATCAAAAACAGAGTCAAGATGATCAAAAACAGATCCTGAGAGCCTATTGAAGACATGGGGCCTATCTAAAGCTTGCGTCTTTCCAGGCATCCCCTTGCTTCGCCTCTCGTACCAATCCCCATCGAGAAAATCCTGAGTTGGATCAGTTCGCACATTAGCAGGATCATACTGAGCCTCTGTAAGTACCCAAATCTGGCTCATGCCTTCCGGTTAATTTTCCCGGCAATTCCGGTAATTTTTCCGGTAATTCCCCGGATTTTCCTAAAGTTCCGGAACAATTCCGGAACTGTTCCAAGCCTTTTAAGGGCTGAAGGAAATGCTTGGTGATTAAGAAACACGTTTTTCTTAATCCCAAAACCCTTCTAGAAGACTGCCACCTTGCATGTTTCTAGAAGAATCCAGAAGTGGCTACTTATGTCGTGCGACATAACCAGCCAGGAAGAGTTCTAGAACCATGCCACCTTGCATGTTTCTAGAAGGAATACAGTCATGGCTTGTTATGTCGTGCGACATAACAAGCCCATGCAGGCAGCCTATAAATAGAGGTCTCCACCTCTCATTTTAACACACCTCCTCCACCCCTCAGTCCCCCTCTATAGGGAATACGCTCCAGAAGCCTCCTCTCTCCTCACATACCCCCCCAAATCACCTCAATCCTACCAAACTAATCACACACACACTTCCCACACACACACACACTTCCTATACATCAAGAACTCGAGGTTCTCAAGGATCCAAGGCTCGAACTCGCCTCCTGAGGAGGACGCTAGAAGGCTCCTATATCTAACTTGATATAGGAGTTGTGGATCTTCAAGGGTAACGAGTTTCTACCCCTTTTCCACTCTCTATTTTCCTTTGAATATGAAATCTATGTGTTACATGCATTGATAATGTAGTATTCTGATTAAAGTTGCATGCTTTAGCTTCATATTACCTGCATCCACATTTTATTTCATTACATTTCATATAAAATCTCTGTTTTGACTTGGTTTTGCATGAACACTCAAGATGAGTGTGGATCCCTCATATCCACACCCTCTTGAAGTGTTCATTATCAATAAACATGCTCTCGAGATTTGTTTGTGAAGTAACTTGACCATTTTGGTGCCTTGTTACCTCTCGCAAATCTCGCTTGTTTAGGCTTCGCAAAATGGCTTATTATGTCACGCGACATAGGCAGCCTATGTCGCGCGACATACATAGCCGCTGACTCCTTATCTTTTCACCGCAATCCGATGTTTTCCTTTTCTAATGCACCAATCTGCATTTAAACTAAAACATTTGCATACGTAGCAAAGATCATTTGCATTAAAAGGATATCTTTTTCACCAAAATGACATCTTTGCTTTAATAGGTGCATCCTTTGCACTCAAAAAAACCCCTTTTCACATTAAGGATGCATCTTTTGCATTTAAAACTCATTTTCATACTCAAAATGCATACTTTGCATTAAAAAATCATTCTTTGCCATTTTCATGCATCATTTGTGCATTAAATGCTATTTTCCAACATAAAAATACATTCTTTACATAAAAATCTTTTCTTTGTACAAAAGGGCATCCCTTGCAACCAAAAGACATTCTTTACACTCCAAAAATGCCATCTTTTCACTAAAGTATCATTTTTACATGCATTTCCCCTTTTCCCCAACCTTGGAACGGACCGGTGTAAAAGCTCTCATCTTTGCATCGTTCCTTCCATCAAAGGTTCATGATTTCTTTAGGAAAAGGATAACCTTGAACCCTATCTCTCCGATTATCGCTTAAGAATGAGTACGAAGCCTCTATACGAGCTCGACCGTCTTAAAGCGTAGGATTGATGGGCTAAGGATATTCCTTCCTAAAGAACCTCATCTTTGACCAAAAGAGAGTCATTCTCTCGATCACGCAAGTCCCGAGGGTCCCGAGGTTAAAATGCGATGATCACAAGTCACAAGATGAGGACGGGATCATAATCCCAAATACATAAATTCCAAGGAATCCCGAGCGACAACCAACAAATGGTTTGTACGTCCGGAAGATAACTTGGGACATTCCCCCCCCTTATTTTCAAACACATGCACACAAAGAAAGCACGCAAGCAAACACGATTAATGAAATCTAGGGAGACTTGCTCCGGCAAGGCACTTTGGGTGAACGCCAAACGTTCTTCCCAAGGGGTAACTTAACCTCCGAACCCATAAAACCTTTTTTTCAAAGTTTTGAGGTAATCAAAATGGCGTGGCGACTCCGTTTTTCAAATAACTCGGATGTCTTCAAACTCGCGTGAATTCCAATAAACAAAAAATTTGGGCACACATTCACAGTTTGGCGACTCCGCTGGGGAAACCCAAAGGAGAAAAGCTTTATATTTCAAAACAAAAATCGATACTTGGTATATAGGTGGACCCCACTTACCCTTCCTGTATCGCTCCCTAACCCGGGGCTTGGGATAACAAGGTGGTTTAACAATCCCACGTACCAGTATCCTTTTTTCGAAAAAAAGAAAAATTTTGAAAAAAAAAGATATAGAAGAAAGCTTTTCCCTTTGAGCGGGTTAGACTCCCATCGCCGATTTCATCAATCGTGTTTGCTTTCTTTACCATGCATTGCATCATTTGCATCTTGGAATCTGTGCATACTTCGAACGGGAAACAACTCGAAAAATAGCAAAAGGAGTGGAACCTGGAAAATTGATCCATGCAGTCGTACAGCTAATCCTCATTGGATTCGACCGGCGACCTCAATGGCAATTCCACCAGGAAAAATCATGGTTAATCCGGCGCTCCTAGCAGCTTGGGGCTACTCGGTTCCATGACTCGATCGGGGCTCCTTAAAATTTACGTGCTTACGTGTTGCATTTTTCCCCGTCCCGAAAATCATTCCTTTAAAACACATTTATGAAAATCTCTCGTTTTAACTCAAAAGGAACATTTTTAGGAGACCGCACACTACGCGCACCCGATATATCCCGTACACTTTTGCACGCACGTCCTTCAAACCCGAGGGTGGTTCCACTGCGATCCACGGACGGCCTTTACGATGCTCCCGGGCGCGCACGGAATCATCCCAACCTCCCCATGGCAGCCAGTGTCGACCAATGCACAGTCCGTGTCACACGTTTCAAAAAACCGTGACTTTTGGTTGGTTTTTGGTCTAGTCCGTGTCATATAGCCCAGTTGCATACCCACGTAAAGGTCAAGCCTTAGCTCATAAACGGAAGCCAAGATTTTTGCCCAAGCGAAATTCTGCCAAAATTCCGACAAGGAAAAATCGGTGGGATCTTGACTCCGACATTGACTATTGACCTTGACCCGCACGGAATGCGTAAGAGTCAAGACCGAACTTTGCCAAAAAATCAAAAGATCTTTCGCTCAAGCGAAGCTCTGCCAAAATTCCGATAAGGAAAAACTGGCAAGATCTTGACCGGCATTGACTTCGATTCCGACTCACGCACTGCGTATGAAACGAAGTTCAATGTGACACTGTGTCATCCGGCTTTTACCGCTCAACCCATGCCTATTATTCTCTCGGACATTACCAAAAGTCAAAACGTCATTCGCTCAAGCGAAACTCTGCCAAAACTCCGTCAAGGCAGAGAGACGAGACTTTCCCGGTATTGCCTTGACTATAATCCGCATTGCTCGTGCGTTGAAAGGTCCTATGACCCGCTAGACCCGTTAGGAGCGTTCTTTACTCTCGGTTGGTGGGATCCGCGTGCCCTATAGGACCCTCGCCCGGGCCGGCTCCACCCCGGGAGGTCGAAATACAGGTGGAATACGAGGGGCTTATAGACGTAGTGACGGAACCCACTGATCCAGGATCTAGAGTAGTTGTGAAAAAGAAGGGCAGAACCCCTTTTCCAACCAATTAGAGATTAATAAAAGACATTGTTTTAAGTAAACTTGAACAATTAGTGTAATCATAATTGCATGTTCCTATCTCTGAAATCCCTAATCGAGACCTTTTTCGGTCCGATCTCCGTTTTCCTCATCCCGACCTTTCATGGTCAAATCCCTAATCGAGATCTTTTCGGTCCGATCTCCGTTTTCTTTATCCCTACCTTTCATGGTCAAATCCCTAATCGAGATCTTTTCGGTCCGATTTTTGATTTTCTTATCCCGACCTTTCACGGTCAATCTCTAATCGAGACCTCCTCGGTCCAATTTTCGATTTCCCATCTCGACCTTTCATGGTCAAATCCTTAATCGTGACCCCCCTTCGGTCCGATCTCTACTTCCAATCTTGACCTTTCAAGGTCTCATCTTTTCCGATCAATTAGGATTAGGAGAAAATGCGTTTCGAGCAAAAGTTAAAGCGATAAGGGCATGTTACTTGAGCTTTCAGTCTAAACACTTACCTTCGAGTCTAAACCTTACCTATCCTTCGAGTCTAAACCTTACCTATCCCCGAGTCTAAATCTTGCCTATCCCTTTCCCGCAGCGAGAAAGAAGTGGACGAGAATCTTGGGTCGGGCCGGCTTTTCGAAAACCTTAGGTTCGGACGGTTCATCGGCTCAGTCGAGAATGGCGAATTGACGAAAACGGTGAGGGTGTAGGAAATCAGATGATTAGGAAGGAAGAGTTAGTCCTGGCTTTGGAAAATGCCCAGAAGGATCACGAAGAGCAGCTGTCATCGCTCGTCGGTGCTCTTCGCCGCAATGGAATCCAAGTAACAATTGAGTCCAATGGTTCTCTGGTAGTGGTCGAAGATGAGACTCCAGAAGTAGCCATCTCAGCCTCCCCACCCTATAACCAATACCTTCCTCCATCCACATATGATCCCTTGCCAAGGACCACTTCTCCTCGCCCTTTCCAACATCCCACTCATCGGGGCCCCATTGCCCTCGGCCTTCCCAGAACGGATTGGATTTCACCCCACTTATCCCTCGGTCTCAAGAATACCGCGCTTTATGCTCCAACCTCACATAATCGCTTTGAGATATGTGGCTATGTTTAGAAGCCCCTATACCCGCTGAATGCGATCATGAGTTGCCAAAGGATGAACCGAAGTTTTCACTATTACCTACCGGACTTAGTGAATTCGGCGTCAGGTTCGCTACTACAAGTCCTGTTGCCACTCCGATAGCCCAAGAGTCCCCGTTGACCCCTATGTGGCAATATTGATGGAGCAAGTGAAAGCAGATGCAAGAGAAGCTTGACCTCATGATGAGTATCAATACTCCCTTGACCCAAGATGTCGGACTGTGCAAAGAAATGACTCCACCGAGCATAACCCAATACCAAGCAAAGAACCGTATCCGGCTCAAGACCGCACCTCACAAAGGAAAGAATGTCACAGCCTTCCTTCACCCAAATCCAACAGGTGGAACCAATTGGACAATGGGAATCTGAGTCTTGAGAATAACAAGGTCCCCCGAAAACCTCGCTCCTTTCACTTTAACAATACAGAGATGCCTTTAAGCAAGATTCGGGAAGAGCTAGTGAAAGAAAAACCGATAAAGCCACTGGAGAATTGGAAGCCCAGGAACCCCAAGTCGAATGGACGAGACCAAACACCGTCGCTTCCATCAATACCATGGGCACAACACCGACAATTGCACCGCTTTGAGGCATGAGATCCAAAAGTTGATAGAAGATGGGAAGCTTGAGAACCTCCATGGGCCAAAGACAGAAAGTTATGACAAGAGGTCAATTCAAGAAGTGCAAGGTCGAAACGTCGGCTGATGATTTTGGGATGCCCATGAGCAAAGTTTTCAACGATTTGGTGAAACGAAGCCTTCTCACACCTCTCGAGAATCATAAGCCAAGAAACCCAAGTAGAGTTGACAGGCCAAGTTACGTGAGTACCACAAGCATTATGGTCATGTGACAGACAAGTGTGTGGAGCTGAAGAAAGAAATTCGGTGGGCGATCTACGAAGGAAAGCTCAAGCTCCTGGCGAGTCCAACCCGTGAAGAGTAGCTAGACTAGGGTTTTACCTATCCTTAAAAAAAAAAAAAAAAAAAAAAAAAAAAAAGGGAAGAAAAAGAAAAATAGTCTCTCAGTCAACCTTCGTAGGTCCTAGTATTTTTTCCTTTCAATTAAGTCCTCTACGGACATTGTATTGAATCTTCAATTTTCTATAAAAGAGTCTTCTTCTTTTCTTGCTAGACTTAAGACATTATTTGCACACCTACATTACATTTAATGAAATGGTTTTATTTTATATGATCACTCGCATTGCTCAACAAGTAATCTCTCGAAATAATTCACGTTCTGATTAATCGGTGTGAGAAAGTCAACCAATGCTCTCCCTATACACCTTCCTTACCCCACAAAAGGCCTCCATCAAGCCATACACTTTCCTTGCTTCACAAAAAAGGCCTTCATTAAACCATACACTTTCCCAATCATGCCCCCACCTTCATCTTGACCAAGTCAACGACGGCGACAACATCAAGGAACGACAAAAAAGGCCACTCAGCTTCGAAAGATTGACCCCGTGTCGACAACAACCTAGGGGCTTGGCTTAGACTTCAAGGGTATCAAGAATGTTCAAGCAGGGGCTCGCCTTGGTCCTCGGGTGCTCTAGAAAATAAAAAAAAAGAAGAGAAAAAGAAAAAAATGTGTGTAGTGCAAAAAGAGTAATACCCAGCTAGACTGAAAATCCCAAAAAAAGGGCAGTCTAGGCAAAAAACAGGGTTGCACATAAAAAAAATCTTAGTGCAAAAAGAGTAATGCCCAGCTAGGCTGAAAATCCCAAAAAAGGGCGGTCTAGGCAAAAAACAGGGTTGCACATAAAAATAAAAGAAAAAGAAAATGAGGCCAAGGACCCAGCACCGCCCATCAAAAGCTTGACGGACAGGCAAAATCAAAGCTCAAAGAATGAAAGTTGTCGATAACAATGGGGCGGTCGAAGCAAAAGCAGAAGCATTTCATGAGCCTTTAGGCATATGCAAGTCCTTTCTCCCCCAATGAAAGACGAGAATCAGAAAGCAATTGAAGCAGCCGTCCAAGAATGACTTGGTCAAGGAATCATCCCGAGGCCCATGCCTCATCATCCAGTCTTCTCATCCTAGCCTTTTCACTAAAGGAACCACAAATCCCATTTCCCAAAACAGTCCGGCCAAGGCCGAACTACGGCGACCTGAGCTCCTCACAATGAGGGGAACGTAGGCAACCAGCAATGGTCCGGTCATAAGCACAGTCAAATCCCAGAAAATCCGGTCTCATCGGATGACCTCTCCCATAGACACAGTCAGATTCCAGAAAACCCGGTCTCATCAATGACCTCCCTATACACAATCTTTTCTTTCACACCAGCCAACCTTGATCCGCGACATTGGTTGACTTTCTCCTCATGATTAATAAGAATGTTCTTTCATATCGATATTAGTGGTTGAATAACCCGAACATTAACAAAGGGTTTTAAGCAATCTTGTGATCATTGTAAATAAAACAAGTTTTCAGATGTCTTGACAAGTCTTCCTTTTCTACATCTTAGGAAAGATAGCGCTAAACACTGATTTTCTGTCAGCAGGGGCTTCCATACACTTTTACCAACCTTTCTACGCTTATACTCTCTCAAAAGAGTCAAACCCAAAGCGAGTTTTGTGCCTACATCGAATAAGGCCATCAAAATAACACAAAATCGGGATTATTCTCACCTTTTGAAAAATATGCCCCTGCATGTACATATCTTCCTAAAATTCTTCTCTTTGTCTGCGTCTCCTTAAGGTTGGTGGTTGACTAAAAAAAATAGAAATAAAAAAAAGAAAAAGGATAGGTTTTCCCTCTTACGCTACAATTCGCATTAGAACGCCTCGAAACTCTTCCGAGTCGGGGCTTTGCCAAATCATTCCTTTAAAGCTGGGGCTTCTTTAGCCATGTTTAGGGTTCATATCGGGTTCTTCACTAGGTCCCTAGATGGATTCGATCTTGGTCGAGATCAATTTCAGAATCACGTTCGCAATACCAATCGAGATTGGGATTTTTGTTAGGTCACGGGCGGGGCTTCGCCAAGTCACTTCGCTTGCTCAGCTTATTCAACCAAGGTTTTGCCAATGAAAGAATCTTTCCTTACTTCAACAAGATATGGGGCTTTTGCAGAGAGTATTTCCTTAGACCGGGGCTTCGATAAGTTGCATCCATCCCTAGAAGAGAGGATTGGTCACTTCGACATCTGTTAGCATTAACTTCAAATGCTAGAGTGTGAGAAAAGAATAGTCACAGAGACCCGAGGTTCAAACCCAGTCTCAGCTCAAGAGGGAATTCTCGTCCACGTTGACAACGACAACAGTTCGATCCGCACCCAAGGGATACAACCCCACCTGTTTGAAACCCGTCTCAAACAATTCCCAAATACATTCCATATGTACATCCAGACCCAGTCCCTACCATGTTTCCAAGAGAAAAATCATCCCTAGGCTCAAGTAACGTGCCAATTGCTAATGATAACATTTTCTCCCAAAAGTGCCTTCGAGATAACTCTAGGCGACAGTTTCCTAATTGTCAAAACGTCGAAAATCCTAGACATCATTCCTAACTGTCTAGGTAAAGCTTGAACTACGATCAAGGCTTGATTCCTCCGGGATACGTAGGTAGCCTTTCATAAAGGTTCAGCCATCCAACCACATTGGTCACCTTTTCCCTTCTCCATTCTCCAAGGGTGCGTAAGCTTTTCATAAAAGTCCAATTTTGTGACCATATGGGCCACCTCTTTTGATTTGGAACATTTCTATGAAGGATTGGTTGCTTGACCTCCTAGGTCACCCCATTTCCATCCTTAAGGGGCCAATATCTCTTTGCCATTGTCCCAAGGAGACCAGGTTTGTGACCTATTTGGTCACCCAATTCCAACCTGTGTCGGCAATTCCAGTTCAAGGTCAAAAGGTAAGAGAAGTGCAGTCTTGGCTACTTATGTCACGCGACAAAACTGGCCAGTTGGCTACTTATGTCGTGCGACATAACTAGCCACATCAGACATCAGACATCAGCAACTTCCTGCTTTCCCCAGGGCACTCCCCGACTTGTCAATGGCTGTAAATACCATCCATTCACCTCTCAAATGCATAGGGAATGGTTCATTTACCCCGTATACACTCATGCATTCATTTACAAGCTAAAAATTCATCCAAGTCATCCATTCAAACCATTTGTACATACAAAGTAGATCAAGTCCAAAAGTTGTGCATAAAAAAATAATAACATGTGTTTTCCCCAAAGGGGGTACAATAGCCAAAAAGTCATAAATGTCTAAGGGGAAAGGGGGCTACTCTGAATCCTCTCCATCACCCTCTTCATCACCCTCCTCATCTCCATCCTCGTCGTCATCCTCAGCCTCCTCTGGCTCATCGTCGGGATCGTCAGAAGGTGCCTCGTAGGCTATGGTCTCCGTGCGGTAATAGTCATCGAGCTCGGTGATAACGGTAGAGTCAAGCTCGTAGTACGTAGCCGTCTCGGCTCCACCATCCTCATCCTCATCATCATCGTCAATCTCAATGGAGTGCGTAAAGAGGCACATTTGCGATCTTTGTCAGGCGTCGGTCCTCTAGTGCTCCCGCGGTGCCCACGTCATCGAGCGGCTCTTCTTCCTTCTCGGTTGGCCGGGTGGAGAGATATCAATCGAACCACTGTGGCCAGGCGATTCTTCCGAAACTCATGCCTTTACGGAGCTTGCCAATCATGCCCACGGCGCCGGTATATGCCACTGGTCAAATGTCTGTAAGCTTTGGCGAGGAACTGTTACAAGCGAGACATAAAAAGCGTCGAATGCGGTTCTTGATAACAAAAGAGATGCAAGCAATCCAAAGAGGCGTAAGGAACGGTACTTACGGATCTAGAACCTCGCGGGAGCACGGATGAGGATGAGTGCAGGACATATCAATGTGAGCTCGCCTCATGCGACCGCCGCCACGATAATCAATGAAAGTCGGGGGCAAAGGAGGTCTAGCTACGTAGCCGGTCGAAGGCCACTGCGCTATGAGCACCATAACCAACCACAGTGCTGTGGAGGCGAAGATGCATGGCCACGTACATAGTATAGTCCCCCTCCCGTGTGTAAAGATGTGCCGCCATGCCTACGATCAAAGCATCTACATTCGCGGCGGCGAGCGGCAACCACATCCTAGGCGGGGATCATCAGGGATCCGAGCGTGCTTATTCGGCCCATGCTGTCTATACACCCTCTCTCCCAAGTATAAGGCGTCTCCGGACAAGCCCACCAGTAGCTTGCGACACTCTGTGAAGTGCGCAGCGTGATCTAAATCCAAAGCGCCATAACGACCAGTCCAGGGGAACAAGCTCATCCTCTGTGGAACCCCTCTCAGGCATGTCAACGTATCATGATAAGAAGCAGTAATCCTGCACCTCGAGCCCTCCGGCGTCTGAGTGCATTTCTGGCATCCTTCGTCCACCGACGAAGAGCGGGAAAAAGTGGTGGCGAGGAAACTCATCCTTGATACGCCACTCATAACGGCCAAAATACTCGTATGCCCAAGCCTGAAAAGGAGAAGAAGAAGTCAAAATAGGGAAAATAAGGGATATAATGAAATGCGCAAAAGAAAAGAGATCAAGGTGAGAGAATACCTCGAAAGCCAGATGAAAGCAGGTGAAGTACTTCGCCTTCCCTCGGCTGACGTCATCTAGGGCCAGATACATCTCGGCTAAAGCTTTGCCTCCCCCGGGGCCAGATTCCCGACGGTATCCCGGGCTCTCGGTAGCTCCAACGGTGAAATCAAAGCGGTAGATGCGGCTGTTGATGAACGGCATGTCGGAAAAGCCTACCCATACAAAAGCTCTAGCCAATCTCTCGGCTCTCGGTAGGCTCTCAACGGGATCATCTACCACGGTGTAGTCCTGCTCTGCCCCTCAATCGGGCCATGTAGCACCCCCAACTCATATCCATTCCCCTTCTTGATCCGGGGAACGAAACCAAGTAAGCCCATAAAATCATCATCGGCAATAGTGGGGCTCAACTCCTGTACGAGGCTCCTCTATGTAGAGCGGCTCATCCGTAAAAGGCGATCTGTGATGACCGCAAAGTCCAGCGGAGTATTTGTCGTCTCACCCCAAGAGAAGTGAAATGAGTGAGTGGTCTCCCACAGAACTCTCTGAATGCCCTCACTAGATCCACACTCCTCTGAGTGCCCCAGATGGCCTTCGCCATCTCAAAAAATTGCCCTAGCCCGGCGGCGTAAATCGGGCCCTTAGGCGAGTCCACCTGCTCACTGGCTACCCGGCAAGCTATCCCATAGCTTGCCAATCACCTCGGGGAGCCACGGGTGCGCAATCCACGCAAGAAAACATGGCACAAGTATCAATATTTCATGCTATTTCTTGAAATCATCTCAAGCAAAAAGTAGGTCAAAATGGATCAATGTATGGCATGCATTTACGCATTACATTTCCTAGATTCATTCATGTTCACGAGCCAATCCATATGAAGTTCAAATGCGATGCGAAGAGAAACTCGGTTCAAATCAAATTCGCACAAATTGAAAATTTTTCAAGAAACCCTAGGTTTCTTACCTCTTCCTTCTTCGTGACATCCGAAGTATGCTCATCGATTTGTGGGTAAAAATCTCCCCTTGGTGCTTCGGAAGAAACGGCCGTTGATTCCTTTGCACCCCTTTCTCCGAGCGGCTAAATTGGCGTGTTGAGAACCCCTCTTGGTCGGATAGAGCCTAGGAGGCATTCTTCAATTGAATCGGACTAAGAAGTGTTGGATTTCTCTCGATTTCCTTCGAATCCCCCTCTCTGATGTTCGCCCTCTCTCTTCTCACTGTCGCCTCCCTCTCAATTTCAAGCCTAAGTAAATTTCAAATGGCGTATGCGTATTTTTAATAAATCTGTCCACGGGGCACTGTTATGTCGTGCGACATACTAAGCCCTGTGGTGATTTTACAATTTTGCCCCTAAAGGCTCCATTTTACAATTTTGTCCCCCGTAGGCCTCTTTTACCCTTTATGCCCCTGGCATTTCTAATTACTTTCAATCCGGTTTTCCCTCCAGTGCCCCGTGGCCTATTTTACAAATTTACCTCTGTGATTCGGTTTATTTGCCCTTGGCATTTTTCAATTTTATTTTTCAAATAATCAGGGTACATCCCAGTTTTCTTTACAAAAAAATTATTCGGGTGCGTCCCACTTTTCTTTACAAAAACTATTGATTCCTTCCAACTTCTCTACAAAATCCAACCTTTTTCGCAATCTCCGTTATTCCGTTATAACGGGATAACGCTAGGTGACAACCTCCGAATGGTCAGAACTCTAAACTTGTGCTACCTCTATCCGCGAATAGTGGTGTATGCCCAAGTCATTCCAACTTGTGCTACCACTATCCGCGAATAGTGACGAATGCCCAAGTCATTTCAAATTGTGCTACCACTATCCGCGAATAGTGACGCATGCCTAAGTCATTCTAACTTGTGCTACCACTATCCGCGAATAGTGACGAATGCCCAAGTCATTTCAAATTGTGCTACCACTATCCGCGAATAGTGACGCATGCCTAAATCATTTCAACTTGTGCTACCACTATCCGCGAATAGTGACGAATGCCCAAGTCATTTCAAATTGTGCTATCACTATCCGCGAATAGTGACGCATGCCTAAATCATTTCAACTTGTGCTACCACTATCCGCGAATAGTGACGAATGCCCAAGTCATTTCAAATTGTGCTATCACTATCCGCGAATAGTGACGCATGCCTAAGTCATTCCAACTTGTGCTACCACTATCCGCGAATAGTGACGAATGCCCAAGTCATTTCAAATTGTGCTATCACTATCCGCGAATAGTGACGCATGCCTAAGTCATTCCAACTTGTGCTACCACTATTCGCGAATAGTGACGAATGCCCAAGTCATTTCAAATTGTGCTATCACTATCCGCGAATAGTGACGCATGCCTAAGTCATTCCAACTTGTGCTACCACTATCCGCGAATAGTGACGTACGCTCAAGTTTCCCAACTTAAGTTACCTCTATCTCCGTCATAAAGAGATAGCGCCATAAGCTCTAGCTTCTTTAGGTGACAGCCTCCAGTAATTGTCAAAATTAGGTGACATCCTCCAGTAATTGTCAATCAGGTGACAGCCTCCGAATTGTCAAAATCCCAAGGATCCTAGACATCGTTCCTAACTATCTAGTGATGCTTGAACTACGGCCTGGCTTGATTCCTCCGGGATACGTAGGTAGCCTTTCATGAAAGGTTCAGCCACTCGACCGCCTTGGTCATCCAATCCGTCTCGGCATTCGCCAGATCGGATCCTTTTCTATCGACAACCCCACTCGCCCTGCAAGTGACGTTGCCGAGGGGCTTCTGTAAGTACCCAAATCTGGCTCATGCCTTCCGGTTAATTTTCCCGGCAATTCCGGTAATTTTTCCGGTAATTCCCCGGATTTTCCTAAAGTTCCGGAACAATTCGGGCTTGTTCCAAGCCTTTTAAGGGCTGAAGGAAATGCTTGGTGATTAAGAAACACGTTTTTCTTAATCCCAAAACCCTTCTAGAAGACTGCCACCTTGCATGTTTCTAGAAGAATCCAGAAGTGGCTACTTATGTCGTGCGACATAACCAGCCAGGAAGAGTTCTAGAACCATGCCACCTTGCATGTTTCTAGAAGGAATCTGATCATGGCTTGTTATGTCGTGCGACATAACAAGCCCATGCAGGCAGCCTATAAATAGAGGTCTCCACCTCTCATTTTAACACACCTCCTCCACCCCTCAGTCCCCCTCTATAGGGAATACGCTCCAGAAGCCTCCTCTCTCCTCACATACCCCCCAAATCACCTCAATCCTACCAAACTAATCACACACACACTTCCCACACACACACACACTTCCTATACATCAAGAACTCGAGGTTCTCAAGGATCCAAGGCTGAACTCAGCCTCTCGGAGGAGGACGCTAGAAGGCTCCTATATCCTAACTTGATATAGGAGTTGTGGATCTTCAAGGGTAACGAGTTTCTACCCCTTTTCCACTCTCTATTTTCCTTTGAATATGAAATCTATGTGTTACATGCATTGATAATGTAGTATTCTGATTAAAGTTGCATGCTTTAGCTTCATATTACCCAGATCCACATTTTATTTCATTACATTTCATATAAAATCTCTGTTTTGACTTGGTTTTGCATGAACACTCAAGATGAGTGTGGATCCCTCATATCCACACCCTCTTGAAGTGTTCATTATCAATAAACATGCTCTGCGAGATTTGTTTGTGAAGTAACTTGACCATTTTGGTGCCTTGTTACCTCTGCAAATCTCGGTTGTTTGAGGCTTACGCAAAATGGCTTATTATGTCACGCGACATAGGCAGCCTATGTCGCGCGACATACATAGCCGGTTGCGAGACTCCTTATCTTTTCACCGCAATCGATGTTTTCCTTTTCTAATGCACCAATCTGCATTTAAACTAAAACATTTGCATACAGAGCAGCATCATTTGCATTAAAAGGATATCTTTTTCACCAAAATGACATCTTTGCTTTAATAGGTGCATCCTTTGCACTCAAAAAAACCCCTTTTCACATTAAGGATGCATCTTTTGCATTTAAAACTCATTTTCATACTCAAAACGCATACTTTGCATTAAAAAATCATTCTTTGCCATTTTCATGCATCATTTGTGCATTAAATGCTATTTTCCAACATAAAAATACATTCTTTACATAAAAATCTTTTCTTTGCACAAAAGGGCATCCCTTGCAACCAAAAGACATTCTTTACACTCCAAAATGCCATCTTTTCACTAAAGTATCATTTTTACATGCATTTCCCCTTTTCCCCAACCTTGGAACGGACCGGTGTAAAAGTTCTCATCTTTGCATCGTTCCTTCCATCAAAGGTTCATGATTTCTTTAGGAAAAGGATAACCTTGAACCCTATCTCTCCGATTATCGCTTAAGAATGAGTACGAAGCCTCTATACGAGCTCGACCGTCTTAAAGCGTAGGATTGATGGGCTAAGGATATTCCTTCCTAAAGAACCTCATCTTTGACCAAAAGAGAGTCATTCTCTCGATCACGCAAGTCCCGAGGGTCCCGAGGTTAAAATGCGATGATCACAAGTCACAAGATGAGGACGGGATCATAATCCCAAATACATAAATTCCAAGGAATCCCGAGCGACAACCAACAAATGGTTTGTACGTCCGGAAGATAACTTGGGACATTCCCCCCCCTTATTTTCAAACACATGCACACAAAGAAAGCACGCAAGCAAACACGATTAATGAAATCTAGGGAGACTTGCTCCGGCAAGGCACTTTGGGTGAACGCCAAACGTTCTTCCCAAGGGGTAACTTAACCTCCGAACCCATAAAACCTTTTTTTCAAAGTTTTGAGGTAATCAAAATGGCGTGGCGACTCCGTTTTTCAAATAACTCGGATGTCTTCAAACTCGCGTGAATTCCAATAAACAAAAAAATTTGGGCACACATTCACAGCCTCGCTTCTTCGCAAAATACTGCTAGCTACAAAGGAATCTCCTAGCAGTGAAAGCCGCAGATCATCAATCTTCTCTGCACTAGGGTGACCGGTATGAAGAAACCAATCCAAGTACTTATCAGACAAGAAGATACTTGCATTAAAAGTCCGAAGGTTCGACCAGCGGTCCCGACTAGTTCCTTCACCCCACGCTTGAGCTAGCACCTGCGCAAACTCTACACCAATATAAGACACTTCACGAGAAGCTCCTTCGAAAAGATAAGTGTCCTGCTGCTGACCGAGCTGACGGAGCACCCGCTTGGGGAAATAAAAGGAGGAATCGCGCAAACCCGGAAGAACCACCCTGTCAAAACCCTTGGTATTGGCAACATACTTGTTCAACCTCCAATAAGGTGGACACCAAAGAATGTCAGCAGTTTCGGTCTTCGCAATCAACTCAGCCCATTCATCCACTGAAAGATCCTTGATCAATAACTTTCGCGTATGATATGTGAAAGGGAATATTCCAATGGGGGACCCACCAACTTGAGATGCTCCCTAAGCCAAATAGTCAACAGAAGAGGACTCCCTTGAGTCATGACACCGGTCCTATGCAGCTCGTCAAGACCATGCAGGGTCTCACCCAAGATTAGTGGAATGATGTTCCTAGAACGTTTTCTAGCCTGCAGAACAATTTCCACCAGTTGGGAGTCAACCAAGCCGTCCCTACATGTAAACAGAACATCTCCGAAAAGAAAAAGAGCCAAAAAATTCCGTTTATAGACATGAAAAACGTCATCATCTGAATCACCGCTGAAGCGTCCCGGAAAAGAAGAGCAATCAACCCACTTGCGGTGAACCAACTCATAGCAAGTATCAAGGGGGATCCCTAACAATTCATTCAAAGCTTCCGAATGATTCCTATTGTACTTAGGAACAGCAATCTCACCAGTCGAAGGCATATCCAAGATAATGGCAAATTCCTCTATGAGGCACCATCTCATTCAAAGAAAAATTGAAAAGATGAATAGAGGGATCCCAAAATCGGGCAAAGACCCCGCAAGAGATTCCAATCCGGTTGGAGGTTCTTCAAGGTGAAAAGGATTCGAATCCGAATTCGCAATAAACCTATTACGAGACCGGTTGCGAAACGACCTCACAAAATCCCTTGATGCTTGCTTGAAAGATGCAATCACTTCAGATGACAAGGAAAAATCATCAACAATCATGGACGTTGGGGCAATCTCCTTGGAAGCCATGGATCGTAGGGTTGAAGAAGAAGACAAGAATTTCACCCTAACAGAATATCTCTAGAGTTTGTAAGGCTAGAATGAGGTATCTGGCCGGACTACAGGGTGATTTTATAGGGAAAACTGACAAAATCCTATTCGGAAAAGAAGAGATCTCTGCCTGACTAGCGTGTCTCGTGCGAGACACCTTATCTCGCGCGAGATATTGATACGGCAAAACAGCAACAGTTCTGCTCAAACAACAATCTAGCCCCGACCTGACGAAGCAAGTCTCGAAAAACCTGTATGTACAGTTCATAACATGCAGTAAAAACACCAAGATAAGGGCTCAAAATTGTGGCCTAACGGCCATTCCATTCCATTTCCAAAAACAAAACATGGAAAGTCGAGAAAGTTAATTAACTAACTAATTAAACCTAGGATTAGGGGTTAAGAAAAACCATTGTTTGTACTACCTACTTTGTTCCTAACAGGTACCAAAAGAAAGAAAAATTATCTGGGCCCACCCGGCCAATATATTCAAATCATCAGAAATCAAATAAAGGGAAAAGGAGGAGGTCACGCCATCATGTCGCTCGAGCCGCCGGCACCTCCGCCATCACCGCCACGGGCCGCCATCCCTCCTCGATCTCTTGGCTCCGCAAGTAGGGGTCACCGCCGAGGCCACCTGTCGAGGCCGCCAAAGAAGCCTTGTGGAATGCCTCTGACAGGTCCGACACCAGAGCCATCAGTCCCGCCATCTTGGTCGCTCCACGATTATAATCGGCCGTGGACAGAGTGACCTGACAACCAAAGAAAAAAAATGTTCAGGAAAAGTCGGACATATACACTTATATGAACGAATACGAGAAACAATACAAACGGAAACATACCGAAGAGACATCAGCCGGGAGGCGGTAACCCTCGGGAATCTAATCAGGAGACGGGATGTGTCCCACCATTGGCATGCTCCCCATCATGTACGTGTAGCTCAAAGGGTCGTAGTCTGGGGCAAAAGGCGAGCAGAACCCGTAGCCCGGGAGGAAGTGCTAGGGCCGAGGAACCCGAAGCGGCGCAGGCGGATCCACGAGCATGTGATCGCCTATCCCCCACCAGGAGGGGACCCATCAACCGAGGCAGAAACTCCGCATAAGAAGCCCCGGCGATCACGCAAGCCGTCGCCGCATCACCCGCCAGAAGACCTGCATAATCATCCTCTGGAATGGAGTGGGTGGGATACATCGCCCTCGGCGGATCCGCCGGCATCCCGTATGATAGTCTACCCCGCCATGCTTGGGAAGACCCGCTCACCAAGATACATGGTATCTCCTCCAAAGATGCCAAAGCATCCTCTCGCATCGCCGTAGCATCCCAAGCACGATGCACCTCCCGCTCCAACAGGGTCCAGTGGATAAAGGCCCACCTCTCATACTCGAAGGTATCCAACATAGCCCGCGCCTCCGCCACCGTCGTGGTCCAATCCCGGTCCTCCTCCTCATCAACGGTCCGATTCGGGTGGCCCCACCTCCCGATATCCGGAAACAAAGGGGCCCGGCTCTCCAACTCAAACCTATACAGCCGAGAACAAAGATAGCCCCATATCTCGCACAAAGAAAACAGATCAAATTCGGTATGAAACACAGACAGAGCATACGTACAAAGAGCGTAAATGTAATCAAAAAGGCATACCTCCTGTGCATAAGAATACCCCGACAGAGAATCCTTGGTATTCCTACACGCCTCATCCATGGCGTGGTAGCAGTAGGCCAGCCCCGCTAAGCCCCAATCATAGCCGCTCACCTCATCCAGATCAACCAACAAACGTAACAGAGAAAGACGGGCCGTAGAAGAGTGGTTCGCAAAAATAGTCTCGTAAAGGATATACTGCAGGGCACCCCTCACCAACCGATCGGTGTGCATATTTGGCTTCTCCGAGTAGGCCTCAATCCGACGCCTGAGGGGTGTCGCCAAGAAGCAAATCCCTTAACCTTGTTAGGGACGAAGCCGATCAACCGCCTCCACACAAACTGGACCCTCGTGCCTATAACCCGAAAACTTCGGCAGGGATCGCCGATGAACTCTAACCCCGTGATAGCCAGAAAATCAGTCGGAGTCATAGTCGCTTCCCCGAAGCGCAAATGAACGATGTGGGTAGTGTCCCACCACCTCTCCCGAATAGCCTGGAGAACTTGGGGAGTCCGCCTTATTCCCCGGAGATTCAGAAGACCCGTTTGGGCCACCCTATCCCGAACCCCATCAAGGTCCTTGATCTTGTCCCACACCTCCTTAGCCATCTTCGGGCTCCCTCGGCAATTCTTCGTTGACTTATACGACTGCAAAACAGAGGAAAAACAGAGAGGGCAACATTAGAAATCATTCCATGTCAAAAAAAAACAATGAAATAGAAGAAATTTTTGATTGAGGCATTTCATCAAACACTTGGCGTGCGTACAAGAAAAGCTTGCCCAAGGGTGTCATTCGTGATCCGAATCAACCTCTCCTACAATCCATGATATGTAGGAGGCTCATACACACGCAATGCAACAACAATCATCCAAAGAAACACACAAAATCGACGCATGCAAGAAGGAACCTAGTTCTAGGCATGAACAAGAACAAAAGCCATTGATGAAATTTTGAATTCAAGGGAAAGGGAATTCATGCTCAATGCAATGCAAGAATCAAAGAGTTGAGAAAGAAGCTCTTACAAAGCCCTCCCGAACAGCGGTAGAAATGTGCGCATGCCTATCAAAAGTAAGATCATCGCGAGGGTAATCCTTCCCTAGCAAATAGCTCCCCAAAATCGAATTCCTTTGTTCTTAAGCCATGGATTATGGAGGGAGAAAGGATTGGAAAATGATTGGGAGGAAGAAATACCAAGCAAATCCACGAAAAATCACAAAGAAAAAGACTTTGGCTCGAGCTAGGGAGAGAAATTTTGAGAAAGATGTTTTCAAAATGAGCGAGAGCTGCTGTTTATATGCCCCGACAGTACAAGTCTCGCGCGGTATATCTTATCTCACCGCGAGATATACCTTCTGGAAAGTGACCAAATTGTCCTCGACAATAAGCGTCTACGCAACGTCAAAATTCAAAATTTTGACACATTTACCCTTGGAAATGATAAACTAGCAGGGAAACGTGGAAAAACCGGCACCGCAAGTCACGGAACGAGCCAAACGTGACATGCGCACGATCGCCCGGTACGGCACCAGTCGCCCGAAAATCGAGTGGTCCAAAGATCAACTCAATCCACATGATTCAGAGCCCAGAAAGGTGAATCATCAAAGAAAAAAAGCTCGGTCCAACGCCCAGACAGGTGGATCGTTATCAGAAAAGCTCGGTCCAACGCCCAAACAGGTGGATCGTCAAACCAAAAGGCCCGATCCAACGCCCAAACAGGTGGATCGTCATCAGAAAATCCCGATTCAACGCCCAAACAGGTGAATCGTCATCCCCAACAACAAAAAAAGCCCGATTCGGAGCCCAGAAAGGCGAATCGTCACAAAATCGACAGGACTCAGGGGACCGAACAGGTAAGCCTTTGTGTTCTAAAATAGTTTCCACAGGTTCGGAGCCTGACATGTGCGAATCTTCTGGACAGCAGTGTATATTGAATTGGGTCTTGATTTGATTCCTCAGTATGAATTTACCTTTTCAAAAACAAAATCTCCACGATTTTCAAATGATTTTCAAAATACCTAAAGCAGCCTTTTCGTGTTTTGGAGTCGAACTACATTTGGTCTGATTCTCCGATAGAGATACGTAGGAAGCCGTGCGGTCCGACCATCCCGATGTTCAGAATGATGTCTTTTCTATCGACGACACTTCTTCTTTCATAAGACATGTCGGCGAGGGGCTCTATAGACACCCCATTCTGAACACATCGGAACACACTTATACCACTCTAAGTCTCGCTTTGAGTCAAAAGGTAGAAATCCACCATTTCGTCAAGTTTCGTTAAGTTTTGACTAACCACCATTAGTTTGGGACTAAACTGCATACGAGATAACGAGAAAAGGACAAAACTGTCCACAGGAGCAATATCTCGCCGCGAGATGGCGTGTCTCGCGTGAGATATCCCCCCTCTGCAGATTGCAGACGACAGTTCCCTTGTCGATTTCAACCTCTTTTCGGGATAAAACTTTATCTCTCCGGCCAACCAATAGAATTTGGAGTCTGGAACCATCTTGAAGTGTTTGATATCATCTTCAACACTTCCCCAACCCCTATAAATACTTGGTGACTTCCAAGGTTCAAGAGGTCCAAGAATTTTCACAACACACACATTTTGTTGGTTTCTCTCCTTGAAAGAATCCTACAAAATCACCCTAAAAACTCACCTCATAGTTTGTTTGTCAACCTTGTTGATAAACAAACATCAAGTTCTAAGTAAAGGATCGAGGCGAAGCTCTATCCGTGTCAAGAGTCGATTCTAAACTTGAGTCGAAACTCTGCCCAAATCACCTCACGCAAGGTAACCCCCTAAAACCCTTTCTAAATTGACTGTTAGAGTGGTATAAGTCCATAGAATCTAGGATCGGCCTAGAGCCTCTCCAAATCATGGAGACGGTCTCGAAGCAATCGATCCTACATTCCGTTTAACCCCGTTAAATGGATCTTTGTTTATAATATTTAAAATCCTTTTTTTTTTGAAAACCTCTCTTTTCTTTAGCAAGACCGATCTCCGAATTGGGTGAAATGGATGCTCCTTGACCTACCAATTTCATAACCTAAGCCCCGAACCCAAATCTCTTTCAAAATGGTTTTCCTATTTTCTCCAATCGAATAATATAGGTGGCGACTCAAAAACGAGAAAAGATAAAGCTCTTTTTCCTCACAACGCTACACACCCGCTTGGGAAAATAAAAGGAGGAATCTCGCAAACCCGGAAGAACAACCCTGTCAAAACCCTTGGTATTGGCAACGTACTTGTTCAATCTCCAATAAGGTGGACACCAAAGAATATCAGCAGTTACAGTCTTCGCAATCAGCTCAGCCCATTCATCCGCTGAAAGATCCTTGATCAACAACTTTCGTGTATGATATGTGAAAGGGGAATATTCCAACGGGGGACCTACCAACTTGAGATGCTCCCTAAGCCAAATAGTCAACAAAAGAGGACTCCCTTGAGTCATAGCACCGGTCTTATAAAGCTCATCAAGACCATGCAGGGTTTCACCCAAGATTAGCGGAATAATGTTCCTAGAACGTTTCCTAGCTTGCAGAAAAAATTCCACAAATTGGGAGTCAACCAAGCCATCCCTGCATGTGAACAAAACATCTCCGAAAAGAGAAAGGCCAGAAAGTTCCGTTTGTAGACATGAAAGGCATCATCATCTGAATCTCCGCTGAATCGCTCAGGAAAAGAAGAACAATCTATCCACCTGCGGTGAACCAACTCGTAGCCAATATCAAGGGGGATCCCTAGCAATTCATTCAAGGCTTCTGAATGATTCCTATTGTATTTAGGAACAACAATCTCACCAGTCAAAGGCATATCCAAGATAATGGCAAATTCCTCCACAGTAGGCACCATCTCATTCAAAGAAAAATTGAAAAGATGGACAGAGGGATCCCAAAGTCAAGCGGCACCCTGCAAGAGATTCCAATCCGGTTGGAGGTTCTTCAAGGTGAAAAGGATTCTGAATCCGAATTCTGCTATAAACCTATTACGAGATCGGTTGCGAAACGACCTCACAAAATCTCTTGATGCTTGCTTGAAGGCTTCAATCACTTCAGACGATAAAGAAAAATCATCAACGATCATGGACGTTGGGGAAATCTCCTTGGAAGCTATGGATGACAGGGTTGGAAAAGAAGACAAGAACTTCACCCTAACAGGATATCTCTAGAGTTTGAAAGTCTAGGATGAGTTATCTTGCCGGACTACAGGGTGTTTTTTATAGGGAAAACTGACAAAATCCTGTTCGAAGAAGGAAGAGGATTCTGCCTGGGTAGCGTGTCTCGCGCGAGATTCCTTGTCCCGCGCGATACATCGCCCCGGCAAAACAGCAACAGTTCTCACAATTAACGATCTAGCCCCGACTTGACAAAGCAAGTCTCAAAAAACCTGCACATACAATTCCCAACATACAGTGCAACACCAAATTTAAGCTCAAAATTGTGGCCTAAACGACCATTCCATTTTCAAACACGAAAAGTCGAGAAAGTTAAAAAACTAACTAATTAGACCTAGGATTAGGGATTAAGAAAACCATGTTTTTTGTGCTACCTACGTGCTAACAGGTACCAAAGAAAAGAGAAAAATTGTCTGGGCCCACACAGCCAATATTTACAGATCATCAGAAATCAAACAAGGAGAAAAGGGGGGTCAAGCCATTAGATCACCCGAGCCGCCGGTGCCTCCGCCATCACCACCGCGGGGGCTACCATCCCTCCTCGATCTCTTGGCTCCACAAGTCGGAGTCACTGCAGAGGCCACTGTCGAAGCCGCCAAAGAAGCCTTCTGGGAATGGCCTCTCGCAGTGTCCGACACCGGTGGCCATCGGGCCCCGCCATCTTGGTCGCTCCACGGTTGTAATCGGCCGCGGACATAGTGACCTGACAACAAAAGAAAAGAAATGCTCAGATGAGGTCGGACATATACACTTATATGGACGAATACATGAAATAGTGAACAGAAACATACCGAGGAGACATCGGGTGGAAGACGGTAACCCTCGGGAATATGATCCAGAGTCGGGATGTGGCCCATCATCGGCATACTCCCCATCATATAAGTGTAGCTCAAAGGGCCGAAATCTGGCACAAAGGGCAGAGAACCAGTAGACTGGGAAGAAGTGCTAGGGGCTGACGAACCTGAGGCAGAGGCAGAGGCGGAACCACGAGCAAGCGACCACCTAGCATCCACCGAAAGGGGACCCATCAGGCGGGGCAAGAACTCCGCATATGAAGCTCCCTGAACAACACAATGCGTTGTCGCACAACCCTCCACAAAATCAGCATAATTCGCATCAGAAATGAGGTGGGTAGTGAACATAGCTCTCGGCGGATCCGCGGGCACCCTATACGGCAGTCTACCCCGGCCATGCTGTGGGAAGACTCACTCGCCCAAGTACATGGCATCCCCCTCCAGAGATACCAGCATCCTCTGCATCGCGGTGGCATCCCAAGCACGGTGGACCTCCCGCTCCAACAGGGTCCAAGGATAAAGGCCTAGCCCCTCATACTCAAAGGTATCCAACATGGCCCGCGCCTCTGCAACTGTCAGGGTCCACTCCTGACCCTCCTCCTCATCAACACTCCGATTGGGGTGGCTCCACCTCCTGATATCTGGGAACAAAGGGGTTCAGCTCTCCAACTCAAACTTGTACAGCCCAAAGACAACGTAGCCCCATATCTGCACAAAAACAGAACAGATTCAGTATGAAGTACAGTCAAAGACTACAGATAAGGGACAGAGACAAAGTCAGGAGCATACCTCCCAAGCATAAGAATACCCTGACAGGGAATCATTGGTATGCCTACACGCCTCGTCTATGGCGTGGTAGCAGAAGGCCAGCCCCGCTGAGCCCCAATCATAATTCCTCACCTCATCCAAATCAACCAACAAACCTAACAGGGAAAGACGGGCCGTAGAAGAGTAGTTCGCAAAGATGGTCTCAGAAAGAATGTACCAGAGGGCACCCCTCACCAATCGATCAGTAACTGCATTCGTCTTAAGAGCATAAGCATCAAGTTGACCCCGGAGAGGTGACAGCTCAGCAGCAAATCCCTTAACCTTGTTAGGGACAAAACCGACCAACTGCCTCCACACATCTGGGCTCGCAGGCTTATAACCCGCAGTCCTCGGAAGCGGCTCACCGGTGAACTCTAGCCCCGTGATCGCAAGGAAGTCCGTCGGAGTCATAGTGGCTTCCCCGAAGCGCAAATGCACGGTGTGAGTAGTATCCCACCACCTTTCCCTGATCGCCTGAAGGACTTGGGGAGTCCGTCTCATCCCCTGAAGATTATCAACAAAAGTCAGAAGCCCCGTTTGGGCCACCCTATCTCGAACCCCATCAAGGTCCTTGATCTTGTCCCACAAAGCTCTAGCCAGTTTTGGGCTCCCACGACAGTTCTTCCTTGGTCTGAACGACTGCAAAACAAAGAAAGAGCAAAAGGAACAATGTTAGAAATCATTCCATGTCAGAAATTCAAAGGAATAGAAGAAAATTTTCATTGAGGCATTTCATCGAACACTTGGCGTGCATACAAGAAAAAGCTTGCCCAAAGATGCAATGGATGACCCGAATCAACCTCTCCTACAATCCATGATATATAGGAGACTCATACGCACACAATGCAACAACAAACATCAAACAAATTCCACAAAACCAATACATGCAAGGTGGAGCAGAGTTCTAGACAAAGACAAAGGAAAAATGGCCATTGATGGAAATGGGGATTCAAAAAGCATGGATTCGAATACAATGCAATACAAGAAACAAGAATTGAGAGAGAAGCTCTTACCAAACCTTCCCGAACGGCGGTGGAAATGTGCACGTGCCTATCGAAAGTGAGGTCGTCGCGGGGATAATCTTTCCCTAGCAAGTAACTCCCCAAAATTGGATTTTTTTTCCTTCTTGAGCCATCGATTGTGGAGGAAGGAGGGATTGAGAGTTGATTGGAAGGAGGAATCAATAAGCAACTCACGAAAATTTGCAGAGAAAATCACCTTGGCTCGAGCTAGGGAGGGAAATTTGAAAAGAGATGCTTTCAAATGAAACAGCAGCTGCTGTTATATTAGCCCCGACAGTACAAGTCCCGCACGGGATACCTTATCTCGCGCGAGATATACCTTCTGGAATTTGACAAAGTTGTCCCCAACAATAAGCGTCTACGCAACGTCAAAATTCAAAATTTTGACACATTTGCCCTTGGAAATGACACACTAGCAAGGAAACGTGGAAAAATCGGCATCGCAAGTCACGGAATGAGCCAAACGTGACACCCACACGATCGCCCGGTACGGCACCAGTCGCCAGAAAACCAACTGATCCAAAGATCAACTCAGTCCACATGATTCAGAGCCCAGAAAGGTGAATCATCAAAAGAAAAGCTCGGTCCAACGCCCAGACAGGTGGATCGTCAACAGAAAAGCTCGGTCCCACGCCCAGACAGGTGGATCGTCATCAAAAAAGCGTCCAACGCCCAGACAGGTGGATCGTCATCAAAAAAGCTCGGTCCAACGCCCAGACAGGTAGATCGTCATCAGAAAAAGCCCGGTCCAACGCCCAGACACGTGGATCGTCAAATCAAAAGCTCGGTCCAACGCCCAGACAGGTAGATCGTCATCAGAAAAAAGCCCGATCCAATGCCCAGACAGGTGGATCGTCAAATCAAAAGCCCGATTCAACGCACTACCAGAAACTGGTATTTTAGCGACAGAATAAACAGAGACGGACGCATTTCGTCGCTATTTAGCGACGGAAATTAGGGTATAGCGACGAAATGATTTTGGCGTCAAATTTAGCGACGGAATTTAATTCTGTCGCTATATTCCGCCGCTAAAACGAATATTCATCGAATATTCGTTTTATTACCGCCACTATTTTGGCGCTTGATTTAACGACGGAATATTCCGTCGCTACTTCTTTATCAGCGACGAAATTATTTCGCCGGTGAAAATATATTATTTTTTATTTATTTATTTATCAGCGGCGAAAATATTCCGTCGGTGAAAATAAAATATTTTTTTTTTGAAATATTACACCGACGGAATATTTCCGCCACTGAATAATTAATTTTTTTTAATTATTCAGCAGTGGAATATTCCGTCGGTGATAATCAAATATTTTTTATTTTTTTTTTGAAATATTACACCGACGGAATATTTTCACCCCTGAATAATTAATTTTTTTTAATTATTCAGCGGCGGAATATTCCGTCGGTGATAATCAAATATATATATTTTTTTTTGAAATAATACACCGACGGAATATTTCCGCCGCTGAATAATTAATTTTTTAAATTTATCAGCGGCGGAATATTTCGTCGGTGATTATATAATTTAATTTTTATAAATTTTTAGAACTAATTAACAAAATAACTAACTGAAAAACATTAAAATATTTAACTGAAACGTTAGAAAATTGATTGGAATTTCAAAAAACTAACTGAAATTTTGAAAAACTAACTGAAATTTTGAAAAACTAACTGAAAACGTTAAAAATCTGACTGAAATTCTTAAAAACTAACTGAAAACGTTAAAAAATTGACTGAAATTTCAAAAACCTAACTAAAAACGTTATACCATATATACTATATACCCTATACCCTAATCCCTAAACCCTAACCCCTAAACCCTAATCCCTAAACCCTAAACCCTAACCCCTAAACCTAATTCCCCTAAACCCTAACCCCTAACTCCTAATCCCTAACCCCTAACCCCTAAATCCTAAACCCTACCCCCTAAATCCTAAATCTTGAACCCTGAACCCAAACCCCTAAACCCTTACCCCTAAACCCTAACCCCTAAATCCTAACCCCTAAACCCTAAACCCTAAACCCTAAACCCTGAACCCTGAACCCTAAACCCTAACCCCTAAACCCTAAACCTTAAACCCTAAACCCTAACCCCTAACCCTTAAATCCTAAACCCTAACCCCTAAACTCTAACCCCTAAATCCTAACCCCTAACCCCTAAACCCTAAATCCTGAACCCTAAACCCTAACCCCTAAACCCTAACCCCTAAACCCTAAACCCTAAACCCTAACCCCTAAACCCTAAACCCTAAACCCTAAACCCTAACCCCTAAACCTAATTCCCCTAAACCCTAAAACCTAAACCCTAAGGGTATAGTATATAGTGTATAGTGTATAGGGTATAGTGTATAGGGTATAGGGTATAGTGTATAGTGTATAGGGTATAGGATATAGTGTATAGGGTATAGGGTATAGGGTATAGGGGTTAGGGGTTAGGGGTTAGGGTATAGGGTATAGTGTATAGGGTATAGGGTATAGGGTATAGTGTATAGGGTATAGGGTATGGGGTATAGGGTATAGGGTATAGGGTATAGTGTATAGGGTATAGGATATAGTGTATAGGATATAGGGTATAGGGTATATGGTATAGGGTATAGTGTATAGGGTTTAGGGTTTATGATTTATTTATTTTTTCAAAAATAATATTTATTGACTCATATTTATTTTTGTGAGAGTAATTTAAAATAATTTTCATATTTTATATAATTAAAAATAATGATATTTATTAAATTAAAATTAATTAATATTTATGATTTATTTATTTTTTCAAAAATAATATTTATTGACTCATATTTATTTTTTGAGAGTAATTTAAAATAATTTTCATGTTATATATAATAAAAACAATGATATTTATTAATTATAGCGGCGGAAATTTTCGTCGCTGGGTTAATTAATACAGCGGTGGAAATTTCCGACAGTGTACATGCCACGTCATCGATTCATGTGAACGTAAAGGTTAGCGTCGGATTTATCAGCGACGGAATATTCCGCCGCTAAATATTAATTACAGCGTCGGAATTTAAATTCCGCCGCTATAATTAATATTTAGCGGCGGAATATTCCGTCGCTGAGGGTAATTATAAATACTGATTTTGGGATTCTGAAATCAGTTACGCCATTATTTCCTTCTCTCTCTCTTCCCGCTATCTCTCTCTACCCGCGATCTCATCTCTCTCTTCCCTCGCTCTCACACCGCCGCCGTCCACCTCTCCACACCGCCTTTAATCTTCGCCGTCCGTTCACCTCTCCACCATCTCCGTCTCGAGCTGCTGCCGCCGTCCGTCCGTCCCTGCTTCCATCGTGTTTCTCTCTCTTGCTCTAATCAAGGTAAGCTTAAATTAAAATTAGATCTGAGTTGGATTTTCTCTGTCTGGGTTCACAAAACCATTTATCTGATTCCGCTGGCCGTTTGCTTTTGGCCCTTCATTTCAATTTCATTTTCTAGTTGATTGGGTCACCATGTCTGTCTGATATGCTTACGAGATTAGAGTTGCATAGTAATAATTTATGGGTAGAAAAGAATGGCTCATCTCTCTTTTGAAGGTCTTAATTTCTACAAATTCTTAGTCGATGTAGAGGGATTCAACTCCTAATTATCAGCTTTGGCTTCTTTAGATTACATTACTAATCACATTTGGGTATGAGTAGGTCTGCTGAGAAACGCGTTTCTCCATAACTATGGAGAAACGCGTTTTTAATAGCCAGAAACTATACGTTTGATAATCAGAAGAAAATTTCTGGATATCAGTCTCAAAGGGTTCTGGATATCCAGAAGCTTTGGAACGGATATCCAGAAGCCTTTGGGCGGATATCCAGAAACATATTTGAAGCCAAATCCAAGGCCAAGACCACAAATTGCTTATTGAAGGTTTCTGGATATCCAGAAACCTTCAAATGTATATCCAGAAACCATCAAATGAATATTCAGAAACATATTTGAAGCCAAATCCAAGGTCAAGACCAGAAAATGCTTATTGAAGGTTTCTGGATATCCAGAAACCTTCAAATGTATATCCAGAAACCATCAAATGAATATCCAGAAACATTTTGAAAAGTTTCTGGATATCATTTTGAAGGTTTCTGGATATCACTTTCATAAGCTTCTGGATATCCTTTCAAAGGGTTCTGGATATCCAGAACCTTTGAATGATATCCGAGTAACCATGGGACAAGGTCATGGCCAATACAAAAAGTTTCTGGATATCCTTTCAATAGCTTTTGGATACCCGTAACCCATTTCTCCATAACTTATGGAGAAACGCGTTTCTCCCTAGATTTTACGTTTGGGTATAGGGGTTACGGGACAGTGTGAACCCAGACAGAGAAAAGGCCTAGAATGGAAACTGACATGTTCACTACTTTTTCATGTTTTGTATTGCAGCTATATTTTTGTTGTTGCAGCTATATTTTTTGTTGTTGTTTGCTCTCTTGGTGATAAATACAATTGTACTTGATGAAATTTGCATTAACCTGAAGGAGTAATAGCTAAAATTAGTAAAATGAAAATATTTTGTTAAAATGTTTTAATAGTTAAAAAGTATCACTGTGTGTTTTTTTTTTTTTTTGGCTGATGACATGTTGAAGCAATTGCCAAGTAGAAAGCAGAGAACAAAGGGCTTCAAGGTTAAGGATGCTCTACAGATATGTGTCTTACTTGTCATTTGTGTATGGTTGCTTTAGAAAGTTATAATCTTTGGATGGGATTTTGAAATTGTGGTTTATTATGTGATGTGAAAAAGTGATAAGCAACCTTAACGAGTTAGGTTTTAATTGTTGAGGTAGAGATAATATATACACTTCTTTTCTTATTAATTTTTTTTTTTATGAGGTAGAGAAACCAATACAGGATACATATTAGGGCATTAAAGGAAAAGCATCTGAAGTCAAAGACATTTTTAAAATTTGTGTAAATCCATTTATATGAAACAAACTAGGATACAGTTTCTGTATATACGTGTCGCGTAAATAAGTAAATAACTGTGGATGAAAGAGTTTAGGAACTTCGCTTATATCATATTTGAAATGGATTTACATAGATACTCTTTATGGTTTATTTGCTTCAGTTACAAACAAATAAGTAAGAAAACTGTGGATGAAAGAGTTTAGGAACATCTAGTTCTAGATCCCATTTTGGGGCGATTGACGGCATCGCGGACGGTGATTATGTCGCCTACGTTTGAGCGCCTGATATCAATCCTGGCACCCTAGATGCACCTTATATGAAACAAACTAGGATACAGTTTCTGTATATATGTGTCGCGTAAATAAGTAAACCAACATTTAAGGTGTAGTACCTGAAATCATAAAATGTGCTTTGAGAACCATAACTGAGAATAAAGAGTATCTATGAAAATCACAAAAATAATTGATAAAGAGCTAAAGAAAAAACGAATAATGCATAATCTAAATGGTGGTAATAATCAATTTAGTTATACCGAATCAGAAAAGACAAAAAGAAAACGATATGTTAGTAATATTAACGAATAGAAGAAAACATATGCCACTATAAAGAAAACGATAAATTAACGTACTCATAATCAAATATGTAACATGTTATATTTAGTAAACATAACATGTTACATATTTAGTAAACATAACATGTTACATATGCAACAATTAGATAAGTTACTAAATATCTAATTTTCAAGTCTTTTAAAGTCAAAGGGGGAGGAAGGGGGGTGAATGTCTCAATAATGTAATATATTCAACTGCACACTACCGTAGTGGTTCTAGATCCCATTTTGGGGCGATTGACGGCATCGCGGACGGTGATGTATATCGTCTACATTTGAGCGTCTGACATCAATCCTGGCACCCTAGATACACCTTAGGATATTGTGGTTGGTGGTTAACATCTTAAAATATAAATAAGATGAGAGCCTTTCTCACCCACAACTATCAAAATCCGTCCATCTTTGATCAAGAAAGATAGAGCAAATAAGTTCTCTACTGTTTGAGCAAAGGATTTTCTGTTTAATAAGAGTTTTCAGTTTCATCTGTCCTCTTCTCTCTAAGGATCTCAAACATCACAGGCCATGTTTGTGACGGTGCACTGTTTACTCTTCTGGTGTTATACGGTCACAAGTAAAAACAAGGTAACAGTATAACACCAGTGAAGAGAAAACAGAACTTTCCTCCAATTTTTTCAATCTCCACCTTCCATTTACTCAAGATCCTGATTGCAGAATCTTCCTCATGAGCTTGAAAGCTGGCGGTGTTGCCCTCAATCTCACGGTTGCTTAACATGCGAAGCAACCGTGAGATTGAGGGCAACCGCCAGCTTTCAAGCTCATGAGAAAGATTCTGCAATCAGGATCTTGAGTAAATAGAAGGTGGAGATTGAAAAAATTGGAGGAAAGTTCTGTTTTCTCTTCACTGGTGTTATACTGTTACCTTGTTTTTACTTGTGACCGTATAACACCAGTGAAGAGTAAAACAGGCAATGTCACAAACATGGCTGTTATGTTTGAGAGATCCTTAGAGAGGAGGACAGTGAAACTGGAAAAAATTCTTATTAAACAGAAAATCCTTTGCTCAAACAGTCGAGAACTTGTTTGCTCTGTCTTTCTTGGTCTAAGATGAGATAGGGTTTTGATAGTTGTGGATGAGAACGACTCTCATTTTGTTTATAAATGTTAATTTAATTCATCACTGTAAAATTATATATTTTACAACAAAGAATTAAATATTAATATTTAAAATTATTCACAATAATAATAAGTTAGGTCTATCCAAAAGCCTAAATTTCTTTATTTTCGATTATAAAGCAAGTAGACAAAGTGATATTTGCATTTCATATAATCGTGCATTTCGGGATGAGATAGGTTTATCAAACAGGCACTTAAAGGATAGAGTAGGTGGTTAGGTAGGGACAACATTATCCTTTAGTTTAGTTTGAACTAGAGCTCAAGATTTGTTGATACTAAGAAGCCAACCCCAATTCTAAACCTAATTTTAAATATTAACAATTTACAATTATTCACAATATTAATAGGTAAAAAATCCCAGCAGCCCCAATTTAAGGCAACATGGAGCATTACAATGGAGAAATTGTTTCCCGAGAGTATCAATTTCAACAAGACATTCTTGAACTCTCGCGCTTTCACCAAAAACAACACCGAAAACTTATTGACAGGAGGTATAGCATGCCATGCATATGGTCTCTAAAAGATTGGAAGATTGATTGGGATCTGCTCCGAGCTGCTTCGTGCTTTTGGGATTCGGAGCGACATGTGTTCACCCTATCGTACAACGATCTGATGCCAACGATGGAGGATTTTCGAGCACCGATCGGGTGTGGGTGAGTCGAGGACTGTGGCATTTCCTCGAGACAGACGATCAGTTACGAAGCAACTATCTGAATTCTTGGGATTATCAGCAGACTGGGTATCGGGCATTATCGTTGACGATAGATTCATAGACTTGAATCATATAGCCAGATTGAGTCGGACCAGCCCCAGACTGTTTGATCTATCCACTTCCTTAGATATATTCATGTTGCTCATTCTGTCTGCGCACTACTTCTGCGGCTACATCGGAGTGTGTCCAGCTACGCTGTTAGAGATCATCAGCGGGCGAGAGGTGATCGAGGAGTTGACATCCGGTATATTCAATCTGGACAGGGAGCGATGGACATCATTCCACTGTTGCTAGCGGAGACATACCACGGCATTGATAGATTAGCCGGAGGATCCGAGTACATGGGTTCAGGCAGCCCCAGATTACTATCATTGTGGCTGTATGAGAGATTGCGCTTGATCTCGCCACTTCCAGAGGGGCAAACGGCATTACCTTGGGTGACTGGACAGTGCAGGATATTGAGGGATGCCTCTACTGAGAGTTGGCATAGGAGGTTGGCCTTGGCCCGATATGAGACCGCAAACCTGTACTATTGGATTCCGGCATAGGGATTGCAGACTATGAGAGATATTCAGGATGAGTCAGTGATTGTCCAACTTCCGGGACTACATATATCATCCTTTTGCATTCCATCTCTAGTGAGCAGACAGTATGTATACCCGCAGCAGACCATTCGGACTTTGAGAGAGCAATTGACGACTAATACCATGCTGATGATTATGACTGAGCCTCAGACTACACATTTCTTTGGCAGAGCATTTCTAGAGGGATTTCTTCCGATACGACCACTACTCCGTCAGACTAGACGTAGCACATTTCTGACCACCGAGTATCTGATATGGTACGAGGAGCAGCAAGGTCCTATACAGCTGATGATAGAGGCTCGACGTCGAGAGCATTTTGGGGCAGACTATTCTTCCAGCCGGACATTAAGATACATAGAGGCCAAGAGCAACCCTGATGAAATCACTGGCGACATTGCAGCAGATTATGAGAGACGGGAGCTTCGGAGAGCTGCTTTGAGAAACGATCCCGAAGTGATAGTTCGCAGGGAGGCCTTGAGGCAGGAAAGAGCAGTACTGAGAGCTACCAGACTGATTGATCCACCGGTTCACATGATACCTGAGCCAGGATGAGGTCAGACTGACTTTTTCGACATACCTAGACCAAAGACCTCCCGGGGACCGAGGCGGAGGAAGAGTAGAGATTCGAGTTCGGGAGCGGGAACGAGTTCCTAGACACTTTAAGAAGATCTGTTAATATATTGTTAAATATGAGTTAAAAGCTTTAAATTTATTTTAAGAAGATCTGTGTTGCTTTTAAGTTTGTAATTCAAATTTAGGGAATGATAATACGTTAATTACTTCTAAACTGTTAATATATTATGAAATCAAATAATTATTAACATCCCAATTTTGTTTCATCCGTCGATTAAATTGAGTGTACGTATAATATATGGATTGCAATGCAGGAGTGATGTCTGTTAACGATGATCGTAGTTAGATGTACAAGCGGAAGTTTCCGAATCATTGCAGTATCAATCCTGAGTTTATAAGAGGGTTGAAGGGGTTTATTGAATTTGCTGAATCAAATAAAACCAGTCACATGAAAGATGAGGGTAAGATTAGGTGTCCATGCACCATCTATTGTAATGTCAAGTATCTAAGCTTGATCGATACTCAGAAACATCTTTTGCGTAACGAGTTTGAAGTTGGGTACAAACGGTGGACTCGTCATGGTGAGCAAATGAGATTGCGCACAAATGTTGCGAATAATCCCCCCGGGAATATTCATGTACCTCCCGAACCCGAACCTATTATTCAGGACAATAAAGAACCACCTTTGAATATGGAAGATATGGTTAGGTATGCAGCCGGTCCTGAATTCGATTGGTCGAGAGAACCAACGGCAAGAACCAACCCCTGCCCAAGAAATTTATTGATGCTATGGACTCTGCAAAAGAGAAGGTCTATCCAGGTTGCGAGATCAGTGTGTTGGAGGCTGTGGCTGAGCTCCTTAACATAAAGGCTGATTGCAATATTAGCCAGTCTGCTTATAATCGTATCATGAAAGCAATTAAGCGGATGTTGCCGAAAGAGAATAAGATGGTTACAAACTTTTATGAGACAAAGAAGTTGGTTGGGCAGATTGGGCTATGTTATGGAAAGATTTATGCGTGTAAGAATGACTGCATGCTATTCTACAAGGAAGATTCACAGAAGACAGAGTGTTCAATTTGCGGACAAAGTAGATATAAGCCAAATCGGAGGGGGAGTTCAAAACACAAGAAAAACAAACCACATAAGCAGTTGCGTTACATGCTGTTGATTCCAAGACTGCAATGCCTCTATGCGTCTAAATCTACTGCAGAGGCAATGCGTTGGCATAAGGAAAGTTTGCGTGAAGAGGGTGTGTTGATTCATCCCAGTGATGGGGAGGCATAGAAACACTTTGATGAGACTTATCCTGACTTTGCGTCTGAAGCAAGAAATATACGGTTATGCATCTGCTCTGATGGTTTCAATCCGTTTGGTCCTGGGGCAAAATCTTACTCTTGTTGGCCGGTTATAGCAACTGTCCACAATCTTTCGCCCTGGTTGTGTATGAGTGATCCCTACATGTTCTTGTCATTATTCATCCCCGGCCCAAACAGCCCTGGGAGGAACATTGATGTCTATCTCCGACCTTTGATGGACGAATTGAAACAGCTTTGGGAGGATGGGGTCGAAACGTGGGATGCTTTCAAGCGAGAGAATTTCAGCATGAAGGCTGCATTGATGTGGACAGTTAATGACTTCCCTGCATATGGGATGTTATCGGGTTGGAGCACCCACGGGAAGTTGGCCTGTCCATATTGTATGAGTGACACAAAGTCTTTCATGCTCACGCACTCTGGAAAACCATGTTGGTTCGATTGCCATAGACAATTTCTTCCGGAGGACCACCCATTCAGGACCCAGAAGAATGCATTTAAAAAGAACAAGATTGACCATGATGAGGCCCCGATTCGTTTTAGTGGTGACACGGTCTATGAGGAGGTATCTAGATTGCCCGATCCTCGGTGGGGGAAAAAGTTTTCGAAGACCAAAATACAAGGGTTTGGGACTACCCATAACTGGATCAAGAGGAGTATATTTTGGGAGCTGCCATACTTGAAAACAAATCTCATTCGACATAACCTTGACGTGATGCACATTGAGAAGAATATATTCGATAATGTTTTTAACACGTTGATGGATTTCAAGGCAACAACTAAAGACAACGAAAAAGCTCGAATGGACCTTAAGGAAATCTATAAGCGGTCGGCCTTAGAGATGGTACACGTCAATGGTAAACCAGTTAGACCGATGGCTCAATACGTGCTTACATAGGAAAAGAAACTCCTCCTCCTGAAATGGCTCAAGGATTTAAGGCTTCCAGATGGTTACGCGTCTAACATTGGTAACTGTGTCAATGTAGAGGAGGGGAAAGTGCAGGGTTTGAAGAGTCACGATTGCCACGTTTTGCTGGATAGGATACTTCCGATTGCTCTCAGGGGTCTCTTGCCTGACAATATCTGGGTGGCGTTAACAGAGTTAAGTGAGTTTTTTCGAGCGTTAACATCGACCACACTACGTGTTGATCACATGAAAAAGCTTGAGGAGAGCATCATAGTGACTTTGTGCAAACTTGAGAAGATATTTCCTCCTTCATTCTTTGATTCTATGGAGCATTTACCGGTCCACTTGGCATACGAAGCTAGAGTCGGTGGTCCAGTTCAATACAGATGGATGTATCCATTTGAGAGGTAATTGAATTTATTTTATTTCTAAATAATTTGAGCGTTAACAATATACCTTCTTTAACATTATTTATGTTTTAATCTACGAATGACTTTTAGGTATTTAGGCCAATTGAAAAGGAAGATGAGCAATAGGGCCATGGTCGAGGCCTCAATTTCGGAAATTTGTTATTATAGATGAGATTGTTGCCTTTGTCGGAACATATTTTCCTCCTGATGTTGATACGAGATTGACTAGGGTTGGCCGCAATTACGATGGTGGTTGTCCGTCTAAGGGAAACATCTCTGTATTTTCATCCCCTGGTCGGTTCCTCGACAAACAGGTTGGTACGCGTACGTTAACCGCTAAAGAGTTTGCCGCGGTCGTAACGTATGTTCTTCTTAACTGTGACGAGGTTGGGGAATATATCAAGTAAGTCATTGATGTTATGTTTACGCCTCGTCGATTAAATTATGCATGTTTAATTACCTGCATATGAAATGCCTTGTTTAACCCTATTGCAGAATGTTTGAAGATTTAGCTCAGGATTTATCTCCAGAACTCATCGCAACTAGGACAGACAAAGAATTTCCAAACTGGCTAAGGAAATATGTAAATATTTCGTTTTATTCAAATTTATTCTATACACTTTTTTAAACATTCAATCTTAAAATTGTATTAAATTGGTTACATATTGCCTTATAGATAGCTGAACATCCGAGTGATGCCAAAGCTGTGAGGTTAAGACATTTAGCATCAACTCCGTACTTGAACGTTCATTTATACAACGGTTATTTCGTGAATGGCTATGTGTTTCATACCAAAGCTTACAGGGGCTCTAAATTAACGTGGAATAGCGGCGTGAAGCTTAAAGGAAACCTTGATTATTATGGCGTCCTGAAAGAAGTAGTCGAGGTGGAGTATTTGGGTAGAAACAGTGTTGTCTTGTTCAATTGTGATTGGCGAGATGCTGTGCGAGGTGTTAAGAAGCATGCCATATTTGACCTCGTCGATGTAAAGGACTCGTCCAGACATAATGGCGACGACGTCTTCATCTTAGCATCTCAAGCACAACAGGTATACATGACTCCCTACCCTCGTCTGCGACCCGACGGATGGTGGGCTGTCTGGATGACCAAGGCTAGGAGCATGATTGACAACCTACCCTCATCGACAACAACAGAGTCGTCATTAGAAACACCCTATCAAGAGGATGAAATGCCAGTGCCACCTAACGTTTCATCAGCTAATCATCCATTAGATGATGTCACTCATATTCCTCAAAATGTTGATGAACCCGAGGAGGATTTCTTACCAGTGAATTTGCCACCTCCTCCGCCTCGTTCAGGTCATCTCGCGCACATTGATATTGATGAATCAGAGGAAGAGGAAAAGGAAGAGGAAGATGAACCAGAGTTTGATTCATCAGAGTCCGAAGACGAAGATGAATAACTCGAGTTTTGTAGTAATTCAGAGTCCAGTGATGATGATGGGGACGAAGATTAATAATAGTTTAAAGTTTTATATGTATTGTGAATGCTTTAGATTATTAGAACTTTAAAGTTTTATATGTATTGTGAATGCTTTAGATTATTAATAGTTTAAAGTTTTATATGTATTGTGAATGCTTTAGATTATTAGAACTTTAAAGTTTTATATCTATTGTGAATGCTTTAGATTATTATTAATAGTTTAAAGTTTTATATGTATTGTGAATGCTTTAGATTATTAGAACTTTAAAGTTTTATATGTATTGTGAATGCTTTATATTATTAATAATTTAAAGTTTTATATGTATTGTGAATGCTTTAGATTATTAGAACTTTAAAGTTTTATATGTATTGTGAATGCTTTATATTATTAATAGTTTAAAGTTTTATATGTATTGTGAATGCTTTAGATTATTAGAACTTTAAAATTTTATATGTATTGTGAATATATTGTTTCCTATTGTTAAAATTGTATATTTTAATATACAATCCAGAAAGGAGTTGAAATAGACGACCCAGATCAAATCGTGAAGCTCTCTAGGTCAATCAAACAAACGACGACCTCCTATTCCAATGTTTCCACCATCAAGTGTGTAGATGACCCAGAAGCCTTTGCTGAAAAATTCAAGGACGACCAAGCTGCAGCTCCGCAACTTTTGGTCACCCATGAATCGGGGGCCGAGCTAGAAAAGCTGATTGAAGACGAGGTTCCAGACCTCACCCCCGAGGCAAGAAAGAAAATCAAAGAAATTGTTATCGAATCCATAGACTTTAGAGACGATGCTCCTGAAATGAAGTCGGCCGACGAGCTAACGGAGTTAATCATTAACCCAAACTATCCAGAGTAAAAAATTAAACTGGGATCTCAGTTAAATACTGAGGAGAGGGAAAAGATAATCTCCCTACTTAAACAAAACCTCGACGTTTTTGCATGGAGAGTTGAAGACATGAAGGGTATTAGAGAAGATGTGGTCGTCCATAGGCTCGGAGTGAATCCCACAATGAAGTTCAAGGAGCAAAGGTGCAGAATTTTTTCAGCTGAGAAGGAGGTCGCCATAAAGCAAGAGATTGAGAAGCTACTGAGTGCTGGAATTATCGTGGATGCTAGGTTCACGACGTGGTTGGCTAATGTGGTTCTGGTCAAAAAACCCAATAGAAAGTGGAGACTGTGCGTGGATTTCACCGACCTGAATTTGGCATGCCCAAAAGACAGTTACCCCCTGCCTAGAATCGAAAAGCTTGTCGACTCTGTGGGTGGTCATACGACCTTGAGCTTTCTGGACGCGTATTCTGGCTATCACCAAATAAAGATGGCCGAAGAAGACATTCCAAAGACGGCCTTCCAGGCCGCAGGGGGAACCTATTGCTATACTAAGATGCCCTTTGGGCTAAAAAATGCCGGATCAACGTACCAGAGGATGATCAATAAGGTCTTCAAAGGACATCTCGGTGACAACTTGGAGGCATATATCGACGACATGGTCGTCAAGTCGAGAAAGATAAAACATGTAGACGACCTCCAGCAAACCTTCACCAACCTTTGAGCAAATGATATGGTGCTCAACCCGGCCAAGTGTGTCTTTGGAGTTGCTGCGGGAAAATTCTTGGGGTTCATGCTTTCACAACAGGGAATTGAAGCCAACCCCAAAAAAATCAAGGCCTTAATTGACATGGCCGAACCTACGAGCATCAAGGAAGTCCAGCGGCTGAATGGACGAGTCGCGGCTTTGGGTCATTTCATTTCCAAATCCGCCGAGAGATCACTTCCATTTTTCAAAGCTCTCCGTGGTGCCAAAAATTTTGAATGGACAGAGGAATGTTCCAAGTCATTCAGCCAGCTTAAAGAGTACCTTGGCTCCCCACCACTCCTCAGCAGTCCCGTTGCGGGAGAAGACCTTTATGTATACCTCTCGGCGAGTGACAAGGCCGTCGCTGCCGTGATGGTTAGAGAGGAAGGTGGGATACAGAGGCCAGTGTACTACGTAAGCAAGGCTTTATCGGATGTAGAAACACGTTACTTTAACGCTGAGAAAATAGCTTATGCTCTCGTCATTATAGCATGAAAGCTACGAGCTTATTTCTCAGCCCACCCCATTGTTGTATACACAAATGCCCCACTGCGCAAGATCTTACATCGCCCTGAGAGCTCTGGTCGTTTACTGAATTGGAGCATTGAACTGACGGAGTTTGACATCCGATATATGGCAAGGAAGACCTTACAAGCCCAAGCCCTGGCCGATTTCCTGGTTGAGACGTCGTTTACCGTTGACGACGACTAAAGGCCACCACAAAAGATGAACAAGGGAAAACAGGTCGACGACAAGCCGGAGGAATTGGTTTTACCCGTCGGATGTTGGAAGGTTTTTTCAGATGGATCAGCAACAAGAGATCTCAGTGGGGCGGGGATTGTGCTCGTCGAGCCAGAAAGTGGCACGGTTTTTGAAGAAGTATTGAGGTTCAAATTTCAGGCGTCAAACAACCAGGTGGAGTATGAAGCACTTGTAGCAGCGATTGAGTACGCTAAGTGTTTTGGGGCTACTAAGATTGCGGCTTTCTGTGATTCTCAGTTAATTGTAAACCAAGTTCGTGGAGACTACCAGGTCGTCGACTCCACCCTGCAGAAGTATCATGCCTTGGTTGGCGAGATAATTCAGGGGATAGAATTTTGGGCCATCCAGAGAATAGCCAGAGAAGATAATGAACATGACGACCCGCTCTCTAAGTTGGCCACTGATCAATTGCCGGAGGATGGACATGGCCAACACCTGGCCTACCTCGAACAGCTGGCCTACGATCGGGTGAAGATTATGTGCATGGGAGACGGCCCAAGGTGTTGGATTGACGAGCTGAAGGCCTTCATTGAAAAAGACGAGCTACCAACTGATGAAGTATTGGCACCGCAAATCAAGAGGAAGGCCGCCCGATTCTCGGTCGTAGAGGGCGAACTCTATAGATGATCCATCACCAAGCCACTGTTGAAGTGCGTCCACCCTGACAAAGTGGTTAAGCTGTTTTTTGAAGTAAATCAAGGAGAATGTGGGGGCCATTCTGGGGCCCGTACATTGGCTGACAAGTTAATCACCATGGGGTACTACTGGCCCCATCTTCGAGAGGATGCCAAGCAATTTATGAAGAAATGTGACACTTGCCAACGGTTCGCTGACCTCCCGAAGCTTTCGACGATGGAGCAAACCCTAGTCGTGGCAGCTTGGCCATTTGACATGTGGGATGTGGACTTGATTGGGCCTTTCCCACAGGCTAAGGGAGGAGTGAAGCATGTGATTGTGGCAGTTGATTATTTTTCTAAGTGGGTGGAGGCCAAAGCCCTGAACAAAATCACAGAAAACAATGCCCTAAGCTTTATCCACGACTCAATATGGTGCCGTTTTGGAATCCCAAGGGTAATTGTTTCTGACAACGCCCTACAATTTTCGCGGAAGTTCGAACAAGAGTTGAACAGAATGGGCGTCAAGCACTCCAAGTCGTCTGTTGCCTATCCCCAAGGCAATGGGCAAGCTGAAGCAGCAAACAAACTCGTCTTGTCAGCTTTATGTAAAAATCTTGAAGGACGAGACACAAGATGGTTGGACGAACTCCCTTCAGCACTCTGGGCAGTCCGCACAACCACCCGGGGGCCTACGGGGGAAACCCCATTTGCTTTGGCCTATGGCTCTGAGGCCATGGCTCCCGCCGAGCTTCAGCTTCCAACTGATCGAGTGGCTCTCTACGACATTGAGAAGAATATCCACAACAGACAGGTCGACCTTGACCTTGTGGACGAGCGACGATTGGACGCTCAATTAAGGATGGAGAATTACAAGAAAAGAACCAAGGCGTACCATGATAAGAAAGTGAAGAAAAGAATTTTCAAAGTCGGAGATCACGTCCTTAGAAAAATTGAAGCAACGGACTCAAGGCCCGTCAGAACAAACTCTCCCCCAACTGGGAAGGACCTTACATTGTCACCAGTGTGGTTAGAGAAGGGGCATATCGCCTTGCTAAGCCAACTGGTGAACAGCTCAAACATCCGTGGCACGCCAACCACCTCATGAAGTATTATTTCTAAGATCGTCGTCACCTATCAGCCCCCTCAGGGCACCTCACTTGTGGTTCTTTATTTAACTCTTGTCAAAAGAAATTTTTGAAGTGTTTGGAAGTTTGTAAGGGATAGACTATAAATCCCAGCAGTTTAAAAAGCGATTAGATGTCAATGTAATATCGTTGTTGAACAGAGATTATCAATGGAAACTTGTCGCTTTATTGAACATTCTCTACAATCTCAAGAAACTTAGACTGGTTGAAGCCAAAACTTCGACCCCTACAATCACTTTGATAAAGTATAAAGATCAGTCGAAGCCAAGACTTCGATACTTACACTCACTTTAGCCAAGTATAAAGGTTAGACGAAGCCAGACTTTGTCGATCACTATAACGGAATAAGACGACTCGTATGTAGAATCTTGCCTACGAGCAAACATCTTCGGACCTTCATACTATTCCTACGAGCCATCGAGAAGTTGAGAAAACACAAGTATGAACAAGGGTCAGTCACATTAGGACGGCCCATGTTTTGGTCGTCTCTTACAACGACCATATACACTTGTCCTCAAACTAACTCATTTAATAAGTTATCACATGCTATCTACATTAACATACAGATTAACAAACAGAAAGCAAAGGCATTGAATAACCAAAACATCAAACAAATTGTACGACCCCCTCTAAACTACGAGGAAACGGGTCAATTACATAACAAAAATTAAAAATTGTCTGAAACATTGTTTGAAACCACAAAATCAAGATGAATAATTGTTTACGACATTACAATCCATCTCAAAAAGGCAAATTATTGTTGGTCATTGGCATCGGCTGGAGGCATGTCAGGATCAGGACTACCTTCGATGAAATGGGCATAGTAGGCATCGAAATTCCTTGGGTTGACGACAGGGGCTAACCACTCGTCCTTCCCATCCTTCTCGTCATCTTCTCTGATGATAAGAAAATCATTGTCAGTATATGGAATGAGAGGATGGACTGAACGAGCCTCTTGATCATACGACTCCTCAGTGCAGAGATCGGCCAGCTCCCTCGTAGAAAGCAGGTCCTTTATCTTCGGATCCACAAGGAGCCGCCTACCCAGATGCTTGGCCCCGTCCTTGAAAAAACCTCTAGCCTTCTCTGTAATCATTAAGAGACATTCACCGCCCTCCTTAAACTCCTTAACAGCGTCAAGTCTGACTTGGACCAAGGCAGCATCATAGTCCGTCTTCATCTTTTCGATCTGGGCACGTGCAGCATCGAGGTCAGTTGTCATCTTCGTGATCTTAGTCTCAGCGACACGAAGGCCATTTTGAAAAATCTTCGAAACAGCCTCGGCCTTGGCTTTCCCATCCTTCAAGATGTCAACCTCCTTCAAAATCTCATTCTTCTGAGCCATTAAAGACTCGTAGGCAACAGTTAGCTCTCCTACATTGGTCTCAGCTTCTTTTAACTTCTGCTCAGCCGTCCCCTTATCACCGACGGCCTGAATCAGTCGCTCGCTGCCCCGTTGCTCGGTGTCAAGACATGCCCTGAAGTCAGATGTCATGGCATCCATCATCGACGACAGCTGCAACAATAAGATTGTTAATACAAGTATGAGAAGACGAGAGAATCATAAAAGCATAAATTTGAATTACCTCAGTCTGGATCAGCCCGAGACGGGCGTGATAGGTCTCGGCAGTGAGCTTGGCCTCCTTCATCTGACGAGTCAGATCAACGTCCCTGCCCCGTCTGGTCATGGCCGTCCCCAACAGAAGTGGGTTACCATTCCTCATCAGATAGGGAACCCCAGCTATTGGAGAGGCCTTAGCAATCAAAGTCGCCATCTCTTTGGCCTTCGCCTTGGTCAAGGCCCCTGAAGACGAGCCAGGAGTTTCAGCCCGTGGAGTAGAGGGTTCGGATGAGCTGGGTGGGTCATTGTTGATTTTCTTGTTTTTTTCTCTCTCTCCTCCAGAGCCAACCGGATGCTCTTTCCTTTTTCTGGAGGCCTGGCCGCCGGCCTCACACAGCTCCGGGTTTGAATCTGAGCTCCCCACCGTTTCAACATTGATATGCTCCCCTCCGTCAACGACGATCATTTGGTTCCCAACATCGTCGGCGGCACTTGTCTCAACTTCAGCACCAACAGAGACTCTCTCAGGTGCATCCACAAAAGCTTGACGACCTCCAGTGTTGAGCCCCCCAACAACGGGCTCCCTCTCGATCAAAGGAATGGCGCCCATAGTGTCCTTGGGAAGCTCATCGTTCCTCGTCGTCATCTTCTCCTGATGATCCAGTATAGCATTGGAGGCAGCCCTATATTTCTTTTTGGATCCCCTGTCATTGGCTCGGATTGCTCCACTCATTATTCTTGCTTCGATCTTGTCAACGTCGGCTTGAGTAAGAACTGCAAAACGAAGAGGTAAAAAGGTTAAGTTGTTGCTTACGACGAGACAAAAGACAAATGTATCAGAATAGAAAAAGCAATAAGAGCCCAACCCCCAGTCATTTCAAGGTTTGCACAACGATCTTCCAGACGACCAGAGCGTGCCGCCGCGCAAGTTATACAATTCTCCTCCCAGGTCAACTCGTTGTGAACAACCCAGACAGGATAGCGGGCATCAAGATCGATTTTCACCAAGGGTTCGGGGCCTATCGACGGCTTAGACATCATGCCTGCCCTAATGTATCTCCATTGGGAAGCCTCAATGTCTTTATACGAGACCCACCCAAGGTATAGCAAATCATCGATCTTACCCTTCAGCTCGTCGGCCCACGGAGCCTGAAAAACGTGCTCGTCCGTAACCATCTTGTGGCCCTCCGGGAAAGGAAAATGCCAACCTACTCTGCTCTCCACCAGAATCATATGGTTATCCCAACCATACACCTTATTTTGAGTGTCCAAGAACAAGCTTCGTACGTTTCTGATTGAGGACACACTCACCACAGATTTTCCTTTCAGGGTAGACCGGGTCGTCCGGTAATATTGGCGGAATACTTTGTTACATGGCTCGTAGCCAAGGAATCTGCAAACGACGATGAAGCCGGACAAAATTCTAACGGCGTTGGCGCTGACCTCCATGGGCACACAAGCTGAATCCTCCAAGAATTCATTGATGAAGGGGTCTAGGGGCAACCTCAAGCCAAACTCAAATTGTTTATAAAAAAAATGCCACCTTCTCCTTGCTGGTCAGTAAGGATTGACGACGAGGCTCATACTCAGCCAGACTAAGGTACTCAAGCCTATACGTCGAAGCTTGAACTCTGAAGGAGTCTCGTAGGGCGTCAACCATTTGCTTCCCGACATCTGGCCTCTTGAGGAAGATTTTGGGTAGAGCCCATCTCCCCTCTGCCCCGGCTCCAAAGCCTCTTTTATTCCTCCCAGCTCGTACACTGGTATGAAAGGCATTAACTATCTGGGTACCCCCAGTGCTGGTGCTGGCCTTGTTGACATCTGGGTTTGTTTGGTTGGAACGGCCGTCGTGATCCATTGCTACAAAACAAGAAAGAGCAAGGGAATCAGTCCTAACATCCTGAGGTGACGACCTATCTAAAGGAAACCTAGATTCCCCTGAGACCAAACTCCTAAGTGAATCACGACGGGACAAGGAGTAGTTGACTCGTATGTGATTAGGTAGGTCGTTCATTGACCTGAAGGGCGTTATCCTTGGGTCGTTTTCCTCAAATTCCCCAAGAACCTCACCAACTGGAAATTCCAACGGCTCATTCTCAAATCCAAATTTTACCAAGATTGAGGAGCATTCAGCCAAATGAATCTCTTTCCAAATGCCCCTAGCACATTTGTATATCCTTTGATTTAACCCAAAGCCAAACTTAACCCATCTCTCAAAGCTTATAGTTCTGGGCCCCATTAAACAAATTTCTAAACCCCAAAGAAAAACCCAGAAAACAAAGAACAATCAAAGGGATTACCTGAAGAAGGGGGAGCAGAGGCATTTCCCGATGAGTTTTCCGGTGGATTTAACGGCGGCAAGTCGAAGAAATCCCTTATCCACGCTACCGGTTTGCTTAAAGGTGGTGAAGCCAGAACAATCAGTGTCGTCGAAAAACGTTTGCACGGTGGCCGGAGTACTCCTTGCTGGTTGCCGAAAATCTTTGTTTGCTAAGTGCTCTCAAAGGATTCTAATGCGAAAAGTTTGAAATGGAGGAGGGGGGAAGCTTTTATACTTGGGGAAGATGAAGGGTTTGTGCTTGGGAAATCCAAACGGCGAAATGATGGGAGCATTAAATACCCGCTGTGATTTCCGAGGAGAATGTCCCATCACGGGACGCGTGTCAATTAATGGAGGGATCCTAGCCCTCCACGTCATCAATGCTGACGTCATCACAATTCAAATTTCAAATTGACGGTCGTACGGATAACCCTAAAATAAAGCGCAAACTCCTGGCCCGTCAAGACGACCCATGAGTTGGGGGCCACTGAACGGGATATTTCGTGATGGGCCAAACCCAATGCACCTCTACGAGACTGGGGCCCAACAAACCCAATAATGGATCAAGACCAAGGAAGCCCATCAAGGTTTGGAGACATGGCCCGTCGATACACTAGATGGCGGTCGTCGCCAATGAGCGACCGAGCCCATCTAACGACGAGCCTTCCCATTACAAGCTAGAATTCATTCCGTGGAACAACGGTCATCGCCATTGAGCGATCTAACTCGCTCGTCCACTCGTTCGTTGAGTCTTGATAAGGCGACGATCCTCCTGGACATACAGCTCCAGGTCGTCCCTTCACTTAGCTTCCTAAATAAGTAAGCTTGATTAATTAGCTATATTGGGATAAAGTCAGACCTGACACTGAGACATTCTGTGCGTGCAATCATGGAAGCAGTAATAACGCCAAAAGGTGTGCAGGTTGACTTTCCTTTATAAGGCAAACCACTTATCCGTGTCAGACACAACAATACCCTTGCTTAGGCGGAGCAATCACGGCGTGACACGTGTACGCCTAGGGAACCAAGATGATCCAACGATTGGCAGCAACCCAATCCAACGGTTCAGATGAAAACCCTAATATCACCTCTTCCACTATAAATATGGGAACAGGATCATGGATGAAAATCCTAATATCACCTCATCCACTATAAATATGGGAACAAGATCATGGACTAAGGTAATGCTTATTTGCATGTTCACGTATACACACGCACACCTTCCTATTATCGTTATTTTCCAGTCCATTCACTGATTCTCACGTCGGAGGGGCTTGTCGGAAAATTCCCGGCGCAGTTTACGGTTCTTTTCTTGTGGTGTGCAGATCACTAGTCAGCTCAATCATCTCGCTGGACATCAATACCTGAGCCCAAACACATTCCTGCACCATCATTAGATATTTTAAATTCGATGGGATTCACATACTCCCTCCGTCCCATGTGAATGTAAACCATTTTGGTGGGCACAATAACTAAGAAATATTATTAAGATAATGAAAATGTGTGGTAGGAAATGAAGAAAGAGAATGAGTGGAGTTAGTAGTAGGTTGGTTGAATAAATTGTATGGTGGAAAATGAAGAGAGAGAATGAATGGGTGGGGTAGGGTGAATATAAAATAATAAATTTGTTTCTATTTTGGGCAGTTTGCATTTATATAGAACATACTAAAATAGAAATAAGTTTGCATTCACATGGGACGGAGGGAGTATTTTTTAATTGATCTCAGCCACACAAAATAAGTAAAGATAATATGGCAAAATCAAGAGGGTAAGATGAAGGAAAAGAAGAAATTTGGTTGAAGCAGATTCATATCCGTTATTGCCAAAATTGTGACATCAAATAGTGAAGGCATTCAAGGTGTGGGAAAATGGAAATTATGGACATTTTCCATATTGGAATAGATTTGATACGAAAAGAAAATAAGATAAAAGAAAGACAGTTCTTGTGGTATGTTAATCGGTCTCCTTTTTGGAAGGTCGTAGGTTCGATTTTCTCTGGGAATTTTATATGTGAAAATATATATCATGAGTTTCAGGATCCTTAGAAATCTTTCGGAGCACATCTGAACGATTAAGAAAGCAGCATTGCTGAGCTTGCAGCCTCAGCAGCAGCGTGGAGCCAGGGTATAAAAAAATAAAAAAATAAAAAAATAAAATAAAAAATAAAACCAAAGATGGCAGTTTCTATGAATAACGGATACAAAAAAGCAAATAAATTCAGTTCATTTTTTCTATCTCTTGGATTTTGTAGCTCTCAGATTTGATGGAGACCAATCAGCCAGAAAAGAACATTTTTATAGTACTAATGCAATTTCTAGTCAGTGATGTGTTGTGTTGTCAGGGTTGTGGCAAGAAACCATTGGTAGGATGAGTTCCATGTGCTTACTACCCATTGGTTTTGGCTTTGAACCATTGTGTACCTACAGTGTTATTTTTGCAGCCTTTTGATTGATGGTAATTGTTGAGAAGGTTAGAAGTTCCGGCCTTATCCCTCAACAGTGGTCAAGATCATGTAATCCCTTTTTTCCTGTAGATTTATTAAGTGACAAATTTCCAGCCTTATCTTTGCATATGTTTTTTTTTTCCCTTCAAAATCACTCGAAAAGTTATAAAACTGACTTCAGAAATTAAGAAAAATGTACTTCCTCATTCTCACTCACAAAATAGAGATTTTTAATACTTTTTTATTTATGTACCCACTTGTGATATTCACATTAACTATTTTCTTACTATTCACTGTCCACATTTTCTCTCGTACCTCAGTTTCATACTTATAACACTAACTCCACTATTTTTCAGTGGGACAAATGGAGTATAATAGAGTGAGTGTTGTAAGTATGAAAATTGAAGTAAAAGAGAGAATTTGGATACAGAATAGTAAATGAATAGTTATTTTAAATATAACAAGTGGGTCTCATAGTTAAAAAAGTAATTATAAGTTTCCATTTTTTTGGTGTGTGTTTTTAAATGGAATATCCAAAATAAAAATATGTGTATTTTTGAATGGAACGGATGGAGTATGAAATATTTTTAATAGTTCGTAAATGAGTTCCATAATAAATATTATTTGCAATGCTTTTAAGAAATTTGTTATACAAGTTTGTATAATGTTTGTAATTTGTACAATGTTTAATTGCCCAATATTTATTTTTAACTTAGAAACATGTATATTTATTAAAAAAATATGAGTAATGAATATTATAAAAAAAGATGAATTGCAAGTTGGGGAAATAGAACCTTTTAACTTTTAAGAAAATAAACATATACTCCCTCCGTCCCAGTCCAATAATGAAGACTTATTTTCTTTTTGATCCGTCCCAGCACAATGGAGACTGCCCAAAATGGAAAGGAATCTTTACTATTTTTCCCACTCATTCTCTCTCCTATTTTACTTTTACACTCACAACACCAATCAAATCACTATTCCTCCCACTCATTCTCTCTTCTATTTAATTTTTCATACTCACAACATTTTCTTCCACTTTTTATCTCTCTTACTTAATTTGTGTGTGCCCAAAAATTTGGTTTTCATTGGGTCGGAACGGAGGGAGTGTATATATATACTCCCTCCGTCCCGTAATACTTGACACAGTTACTGTTCCGCACGGAAATTAAGGAAAAAGTAAAAAGGTTGATGTGTTGTGAGTGTAGATAGTTAAGTAGGAGAGAGAATGAGTGGAGAGAATAGTAAATTATAATGGTGTTGTGAGTATTAAAATAATGTAGGAGAGAGAATGAGTGGAGGGAATAGTAAAGATTCTTTGCCATTTTAGGAAGTGTGACTTATCAGTGGGACGCCCAAAATGAAAAAGTGTGTCAAGTATTGTGGGACGGAGGGAGTATATGAGTTTTGTTAGGATACCCACCATAGAAGTATCCTAACAAGTGACCCATTATTTTTGAACAAAAATGTCCCTCATTCCTCGAAGCAAGCATTAGATGATAGGGACAAAATTGTAATCATCAAGGATCAAAGAGAGAGATACTAACTTTCTCTCCCTCTCTCTCTTATTTAATACTAACTCTCTCTCTCTTTCTCTCTTATTTAATACTACATCCCTCTTTCTCTCTCTCTTTGATGATTACAATTTTGTCCTCATTATACATATAATTGCTTTGAGAAATAAGAGACATTTTTGTCCTAAAAATAATGGGTCACTTGTTAGGATACTCCTATGGTGGGTATCCTAACAAAATCATATACTCCCTCTGTCCCACCCAGCTTAAGAAAAAATGAAATGACACGGGAATTAAGAAATATTTTTATAGTATTAGGAGAGAGAATGAGTGGAAGAAGTGTTGTGAGTGTGAAAAATTAAATAGGAGAGAGAATGAGTGGGATGAATAGTTAGGAGAGAGAATGTTGTGAGTGTAAAAGTAAAGTAGGAGAGAGAATGAGTGGGGTAGAAAGAGTATAAAAATAATAAAAACTTTCAATTTTTGGAATTCTTAAGATCGGCGGGACGCCCAAAATGAAAATTTTTATTAAGATCGGTGGGAAGGAGGGGGTATATATATATATATATATATATATATATATATATATATATATATATATATATATATATATATATATATATATATATATATATATATATATACTCCTCATTAAAACTAGAAGATTCACGATTCTTTTGTTTATACGTTAATTAAGGAGGGAGTATTATATTGAAAGTGTTGTGAGTGTGAAATAAAATAGGAGAGAGAATGAGTGGAGGGAATAGTAAATTATAATGGTGTTGTGAGTATTAAAATAATGTAGGAGAGAGAATGAGTGGAGAGAATAGTGATTTAAGGTTTCCTTTTTAGGAAAGAAACAAAGTGTGAATCATGTAAGCGGACGCCCAAAATAGAAAGTGTGAACCATGTAAGCGGACGAAGGGAGTATATATACACTCCCTCTGTCCCGATAGAAAATGCAAAGTTACTGTTTGCACGAAAATTACGAAAAAAGTTAGTGGAGAAAATGTTGTGAGTATGAAAAGTGAGGTTGGAGAGAGAAAATGGGGTAGAAAATAGTGATTTGATTGGTGTTGTGAGTATAAAAGTAAAGTAGGAGAGAGAATTAGTGGGTGGAATAGTAAAGATTCTTTGCCATTTTAGAAAGTGTGCAATTTGTAATGGGACGCCCAATGAGGAAAGTGTGCAATTTGCAGCGGGACGGGCAGAAAATGCTTCACCTTTTCCCTAAAATGGCGTCCGTTTGAAGCTTCACATTTCCTAAAATGGAAAAATTTTATTAATATTTTACCATACCCACTAACTATTTCCTCCACTCATTGTTTCTCCTAATTCACTATTACACTCACAACACTTTTTAAATTTACTATTTTCTCCACTAATTCTCTCTTCTATTTTCAAATTACATTCACAATATTTTTTCTTTCCACCTATTTTCTTAATTTGCGTGCTGAACCTAAAATGGTGAAGTATTTCTAGAATGGAGGGAGTATATCTCTATATATATAAAAGCAAGAAAGTCTTGCTTTTTCCCCAAAACAAAGGGCAATTTTGACATTTCATAGCGTGGCATAAGTGAGATTAAGTTGGATGAATCCACGTGGCATACCTTGATTAGACCAAATGAAGGGCATTTCCGTCATTTCAACGGCACGTGAGATCCAAGCGGAGACAACAGCGCGTTTCTGCAGCCCTTCCCTTTTTTTTTGGAAACTTGACACGTGGCTATTCACGATTGGTTGGATGAATTTCAGATTTTCTTTTTACTTCGATTTGTTTGACCTCAATTATTATATATTAAATTAATTTTTTTTTAGTTTTTTTTTACACCAAAATTCTTAAATTTTTTTTCTCTTCAAATAGAGACTTCTTTCATTTAATTTGGACACAGAAAAAAAATTCTCTTTTTTAAATTTTAATTTGTTAATTATCCTTTGCTAATTTTTCAATTTCTTTTTAGTGAAACTTAATTAAGTGTGAAATATTTTTTTTAATTGTAAATGATAATAATAATAATAATAATTTTACTAATAAAAAATATAAAATAAAATAAAAGTGATGGGGTATAGGATGATAAGTTGGAATGGTGTTGAATATGTATAAACAAAATTATTGTGTATATATAAAGTAGATAGAATTATTTAATATAATAATAATCTATATATATATATATATATATATATATATATAGGACAGAGTGTGATGAATATGGGTTTAAGTTTCTATTTAATAAGTGGGATGGGGTAATATGTTTATTGAGTTTATTGTAGTTCGATACATAAAACAAAGAAGAGCATTTTGGACATTTCATATCGGGGCGAAATTGCAAATAACTCGGCCAAAAATCCACGTGGCAGGCGCTGATAGGATCGAAAATGGCGCGTGTCGTTCACGCGCATAAATTGGCGCATCTACTCGAGTAGATATATATATATATATATATATATATATATATATATATATATATATATATATATATATATATATATATATATATATATATATATGGCGAAGTGTGATGAATGTGGGTTTGGGTTTCTATTTAATAAGTGTGATGGGGTAATATGGTTATTGGGCTTATTTTATTTCGATACATCAAACAATTTATTTAATTTTTCTTAAAAAAATCTTTGAAACATAGTAAATAAAGTATTAATAAATTTGTCGATTTTTCTATCGGTCTCAAAAAATTGTGTATTTATACAGACGAATATCGGAAAAGATGGTCATCATTTTAATTTTTTGGTGTACAAATTGGTATTTTAAAAGAGGGAGAGGAGTGAGTAGGTTGGGTTAGATGGGGGAGCGGAGGGTTTGGGATTTTTTTTTTCATTTAACACAATTGTTAGTTTTTTTAGGATTTTGATTTTTTCTTCTCAAAATTAAATAAGTTAAATTGAAAATAAATATCATAATTATGTTCATGATGAGTTAATGTAAATAAATACGACATTTTCCTGGCACGTGTGCTGCACGCGTCGACAACGGCGCATTTTTTCAGTCTTTTCCTTTTTTTTATTTTTTTTTATTTTGACACGTGGCGACCCACTATTGGCTGGATGGATTTTAGATTTTTTTTAATTCGATTACTTTGACCTCAATTATTATATATTAAATTATTATTTTTTTACACCAAAATTCATAATTTATTTTTCTCTTTAAATATAGACTTATTTCATACGATTTGGACACAGAAAAAAATTCCTCTTTTTTAAATATAAATATGATAATTATCCTTTGCTAATTTCTCAATTTCTGTTTAGTGAAAATTAATTAAGTGTGAAATATTTTTTTTAATTATAAATGATAATATAATAATAATAATGATAATAAAAATAATAATTTTACTAATAAAAAATAGAGAATATAAAATAAAATAAAAGTGATAGGGTATATGATGATGAGTTGGAATTGTGTTGAATATGTATAAACAAAATTATTGTGTATATATAAAATATATAGGGTTATTTAATAAATATATATATATATATATATATATATATATATATATATATATATATATATATATATATATATATATATATATATATATATATATATATATATATATAGGGCGGAGTGTGATGAATGTGGATTTGAGTTTATATTTAATAAGTAGGATGGGGTAATATGGTTATTGGGTTTATTTTAGTTCGATACATCAAACAATTTATTTAATTTTTCTTAAAAAAAATTTTTGAAGCATAGTAAATAAAGTATTACTAAATTTGTCAATTTTTCTATCGATCTCAAAAAATTGTGCATTTATAAAGACGAATATCGAGAAAGATGGTAATCATTTTAATTTTTTGGTGTACAAATTGGTATTTTAAAAGAGGGAGAGGAATGAGTGGGTTGGGTTTGATGAGGGAGCAGAGGGTTTGGGATTTTTTTTTTCATTTAACACAATTGTTAGTGTTTTTTGGATTTTGATTTTTTTTTCTCAAAATTAAATAAGTTAAATTGAAAATAAATATCATAATTATGTTCATGATGAGTTAATGTAAATATATATGACATATTATGTATAATTTGTTGTGGTATCTTATATTGTGAGTCTAATTGTTAATGTGTGAAAGTATAATTTGTAACGTTCTTAAATTAAAAATTAATAAGTTATTAGAATTTATTTTGAAATAGAATTTAGATATTTTTTCTTTTATTTATTATTATTTATTTATTTATTTATTTATTAATTTATTTATTTTATTTATTTATTTATTTATTATTTTTTTTTTCGCGATGACATATGATGATTCATGTTAGCCGACCCCAAATTATTTTGGGACTAAGACTTTGTTGTTGTTGGAGAGGAATAAAGAAAATCAAATTATTTCGATATGCATTGCATGAATATTTAAATTTTCTAGACAAAATCTTAACAAAAATAATATATTAATTTATATTGGGACAGAGGTAATAGTACTACTATATTAATTTATATACATAAATCTTAAGAATATTATCTAACATTAATATTAATGAAGTATGTAAAAATTAAACATGAATGTAGAAGTAGAATATGATTTAAGAACAAAATGACTTATCGAAAATTCAAAGTGATGATGTTTGACAGTTTCAGAAGTTTTATTTGCTTGAAGAATTATTGTAGTGAAGAGTTCTGAATTGCGGTTGAAGAGAAGGATTGAGAGACTTATAACTCGGATAAATTACTTTTCTCCAATTGTCTACAAAAATTACGCGGCACTGTGGGCAAATTATATTTCCTTAATCACATGTTTCTTAACTAAATTACACTTATCATGTTCAATATGCGATAATTATGTTTTACATCAAAAATACATGTTTACTTCTTTCGTAACATTGAAAAAAGAACGTCAAACGTGAATATTATTTAATAGAATAGAAGTTCACGTCTAATGCGCGTTTTAAATATGTACAAAATATTTATATTTAAGCGTTAGTAACTGTCCGTGCATTGCACGGGAGTAATACTAGTACGTATAACACGTTAAAAGTGCTCAGCTTGGCTTGGCGCCTAGGTTTTAAATGTACGGCATGAAAAAGGAATTTACAGTGAATAGCTTTGGATGTATACACTTTTATTTGAGCCTTCAACTGCAACTACTGCCGGTGCAAGCAGATTATGGTTTCACTTCGTACATGTTTTTGATAGCTAAGTAAATGTAATGTTTCGAATTTTCACAATAATAATAATAATTCTCCAATATAAATAATATTTTAAAATTAAATAACGGTAATTAAAATTCAACAAAATCTTTAAAGTCTTACAAACTCTCAAATAACTGAAATAACTGACTAAAAAGTCTAAAATGAAATAAACTAAAACAATCCTTGAACTCCTTATGAAGTGCTCCCGAATCGAATTACATTATTCCTATTTGAAATCTGGAAGAAAAGAAGATGAAAGGGTGAGCGAACAATGCCCAGTAAGTTCATATACAACCCTTCCGGTTACTAAGGAGGAGTTGACCAGAAGGAATATCAAAGAATACAAAGTCCAAGTAACAATCGAAGACATATCAGAACACAAATTCGAATTAGTTATTTACCAAATCTCAAGCCAAATGTCTTTCAAAATCTCAAAGGTTTCACAAACAGAGTTAACAAATATTTTGGAGGTTCAAATGATGACAAAATCGAATCAGACTGACTCGAATGATTTACTTAATTAAAACCGTCTCATACCAGTTTCAATTAACTAAACCACTCACAGATTATAAGAAAATTCAAAGGACTGATAAGCTGAACAAAGCTAACTCGAATGCTCTAATTATCTACAACCGTCTCATTCCAACCGTAGATAATCAAATCATTCACAGACATCATGATCGCATAAGTGGTCCATTGACCTTATCAAAACAAATCCCATAAAGGGAAGAAAATGACTCCGAAGAGTCCTAAACAGTGTATCCGGAACACCCCACCACTAATTTGAAGCGGTGAACTAAGTTTGTCAAAGGCCAAATTTCAAATATACCCCGCCGAAGCAGGTTGTCTAACTTAGCGATCATTGATGGAACACAAAATCATATCATATCAAAGCTCATTTTTATACAGAATACGAACTTTCACTATGACAATCAACTTCTGTATTTACAAACCAAAAGGACGATATATCAAATGAACATCAAAAGATTAGCAAATAACGGTAAACGATGGAGTCAAAACAAATACTGATGCGAGATCAGCTTTTACGTATCAAAGGAACGTATATCGCCAAGAAATATGCGGAAGCCTAAAAATGGGAACGGGGCGAAAATCAATTAACTTAAATGATGCATAATCCCTTACCTCGATACTTGCACTTTCCTTGCAACGATCCTCGCACGAATCTACAATCATGCAAAAGGTTCTCTTAGGTTAAAATATCTTTTATTAACTTAACCTAAAAACTAACTTTAACGGCCTTGATCACCTAAGAGTTATCTTCTTTAACTCTCCTAAAGGTTACTCTTTCACCCCTTTAGGTCTATTGAATTTATCCTAGGGTCCTAGGTTCTAAACCCCTTTCAATTTACTTCCACCAATTTTACACACACTAAATACACTTTTTTCAGCACACACAAATACATAAACACACCCTAAATACACACACGCTGCACACACTACCCCTAACCCTTGCAATGAATTAACACCCATAATCACATATACAACCCTAATCTTAATCAACAATGAAGGATTTTCTAGGGTTTCAATATCAAAATCCCAAAACAATAAAGAATTTCATGATTCATATCCTAATAATTTGATTTCTCAACCCAATCTCACTTTTAGATTTCTAGGATTTTCTTCTTGGGTTTTCAATCTTAATAAACCAAATCAAAAAAGAGTTGTTCTTACCTTGGATTGAATCTTGAACTACAACAATGGAGCCTTCTTCCTCCTTCTTCTTCTTCCTTCTTCTCCTAAGTTGGTCTCTCCCTCTGTCCGCTCTCTTTCTCTGCCCGCTCTCTCTCTCTCTAATCGCTTTCTCTCTCTCCCGTGCTCTCTCTATTTCTATGCGGCTGATCTCTCCCTCTCTCTTTAATTCTCTTTGCCGTTTTAAAAAAACCAAGAGACTTCATCCGTTTTATAAAAACCAAGAGACTCATAGGATTAATGAAGTATAAATATAATATGGGTTTCCTAAACCTAAACCCAAAATAATCCAAATTCAATTCCAAGAAGGAAACCCAATTTAGGTAACCCAAGTTGAATAGACTAAGCCCACATAATCCTAGTCCATCTAGAAAAAGAAATAATCCAATATTTAATCAAATAACATAAATAATCAATTTAGAAAATAATAATTACTAAATAAATGAATTAGAAATTAGGGTTATTACAGTAAATGACAGATTTATTACATTAATATGTTTTTTTTGATACCCAGGTTCCCAGCTTCGCCGGACTAATCCTGGACCACCAGATACCGGCCCCTCAGTGTCCTGGCGGAGATAAATCGCGGGATATGCTCGAGGCAGTCAGGGTGGCAGCACCCCTTATACTCCTCGCCCCAAGGGAGCCCTCTTACAAGGCATTTACATTACTCTTATATCACCAATAAATTGGCTGCTCCAGCTGCTCCTGCCAAGATTCGAACTCCCCACACTGAGGTTGCAAGTCCAGCAATGCTGCTTCCTTAACCGCACGGATGTGCCCCGGGGGACTTCTAAGGATTTTGAAACTCATGGTATATTTTGGCCCACTTCCTCTAGAGCCCCTCATGCGAGATTTAAACCCAATTTAAGAAATAACATTTTGAAAATTCCAAAGAGACCCCTTCTTGACACAATGACGTTAATACCCTTCTTTGCACTCACACATCAACAACGTACATTACAGCCTCTGACTAATGCAAGTCCAAAATTCAAATTATACTTTAGTCACTGAAACTTTGGAAATTAGATATTGCTCACTAGACATTCAAGTATTTTAAATCAGTCATTAAATTCAAAATAGTTTCAGTTTAATTTTTTCAACAAAAAAAAATCATTATTAACAACGAATTAATTTCATAATTTACACATTTACAACTCTTATAAGTTAATTATAAGACTAATTTGTCTCTTATAATTGACTTATATGACAAATTTTTCAACCAAAAAAATTAAAATATTCAATAATAACAACAAATTACTTTCATAATTTATACATTTACAACTCTTATAAGTTTATTATAAGACTACTTTGTCTTTTATAATTGACTTATAAGATAAATTTTTCAACAAAAAAATATCAAAAATTTCAATAATAACAACGAATTACTCTTATAATTGACTTATAAGACAATTAACTTATAAGACTACTTTAAAAAGTCTTATAAGTAACATATAATACTTTTTAAAAAAGTCTTATAAGTAACATATAAGACTTTTTAATAAATTTTATAAGTAACTTATAACACTTTTTAAAAAGTCTTATAAGTTAGTTATAAGACCTATTTGAACATTGGAAACTGTATTGTAAAAAAGTCTTATAAGTAGTAACTTATAAGACTTTTTTAATAGCTATTTTTACTTATAAGACTTATTAAAAAAGTCTTATAAGTTACTTATAAGTTAAGTCTTATATATAACATATAAGACTTTTTTAAAAAGTCTTTATATAAGTTACTTATAAGACTTTTTAAAAAGTCTTATAAGTTATTTATAAGACTTTTTTAAAAAGTCTTATAAGTAACAAAAAAATCTCTAAACACAGTAATGGGTTCATAAACATTAAAAGATGAAATGATCCCCACGGTACATAATTAATTAATCCATCTAGTATCTCTATATCAAATTAACAACCCATGGTGTATAACATCCAACAACAAAGCTCTGGAAAGAGAGAATAGATGTAAAATGAATCTCTCAATCCACATATTTACCGAATTACAGTTGACAATCATATCAAACTTTATTCGCACAAGATAAAAAACTAAAAACACGCAATGATTGTAACCAGATCTCCGGCACTCTCTGCTTGTTCTTCATCGGCCGGAGTTGATTTTTCTTCAAAAAAAAAAAAAAAGAAACTTAGTCTCGTAGATTTGAGGCAACTGCATGAGCATTGAGGAGCTTTATGTAAATACAATGGCAGTTGTCAAATGAAGAAGCAACAAAATAATGAAAATAAAATGACCAAAGTTTTTAATTAATTTCCAATTTCGAAACGTAAATATACAAATCCCTCACTGTTTCTGTTCATTCAAGAAAGCTTTTAGTTGTTTGTGCATCAATTTGAATAGGTAAAGAGCAGAAAATGTTAGAACAAGCAAACTTAGAGGTAAATCAACTTTTGCAGTTTGCTCTACCAAGTTTCACCAAATAATTGTGACCCCTAATTATTTTCAGTTTTAATGGGCCTACATCAATTTCCAGATTTTATTTGGTTACCCCTAGTCATAAGTTTCACCAAAAAAAGAAACAGTATTTTTACAATGGAAATGGGAAAGAACTCCAGATCTAGAAGAAAGAGAGAAAATGGGGAAGACTCACTATTTTGGCGATGGCGACAGATTCATCAATGGTGAAGCTGAAGAAGACGATGGCGACGGCGTCGGCGACAGATTCATTAATGGAGAGAACTATCGAAGATCGGAGTGAGAGAGAAATGTTTGCGAGGTGGTGTGGTGAAGCTGAAGAAGACGAAGATGAAGAGGCTCGCCAGAGAAGATGTAGATTTAATCGGAATAATGTAGATCTGGCCGGAGATATTGTAGATCTAGCCTTTCATGGAGGCGGCGACGGAGAAGATGTGTATGTGTATGTGTGTGTTTAGCCGGAGAACAACGACCGGTAACGGAGAACCACGTCCGCAGATAGAGAAAGTGAGGCAGGAGTGATGGCTTGGTGACAACAGGCGCGAGGTTGGGGAAAAAAGCGCCTGAGAGGGAGACGGTGGCCGAAGAGAAGGGGGCAGTAGGTTGAGAGAGAGTGTGTGATTAAGTATGTGTGTGTGTGTGTGTATGGGTGTGTTTTCTGGTATAAGTGTGAGAGGAGGGAGGGGAGGGGTGGGTTTTGTTTGAGGGGTAGAGGTAGTTTTGGTATTTAGGAGATTTATTTGACCGGTCAACAGAGGTGAGGGGTGTATACGGAATTATAATCTTAGTAGAACTCCCTATTTGGGATTTATAAAAAGGGTCTCCTTAAAAATGAATAAAATATGGGTAGGGAGGCCTTAGGGGGAATTAATCGTATATTTTTCCACAAATATGATTCCCAGGGGAATCGAACCTATGACCTCCCAAAAGGGAGGCCGGTTAGCATACCACAAGACCACGAGGCCTTAGGTTATTACATTAATATGTTGATCTCATCAACTATAACCTAAAAATACGAACAAACGAATAGACCTTGTGGTATCAGGATAATACCTTCCGACGTGATAATAAGATGTGGTATTATAAGTTTGTATAAACTATATGAAAATAACGTAATCTCAAAATAGCGTATAAGATATTACATTTTTACGTTGGGTGTAGTATGCTATATATATGAGGTCCATATCATAATAAGGAATCCCTTAAATTGTGGAGATAATGTAGGCGTAACGATCTCCGTGATTGTAGTAGATCATTACTGATTGAGTCGTAGATAGACACACATTTATGTGGGTTGAGGTCGCCTGAGTATTCGAGGTTGACCTGACTTCCTGTCTTGATCAGGTAGAGATTGCCCAAGTAGATGATCGTATATCGGACAAAGCTAGGTCGTAATCAAAGATGGTCGTACAATGAGCTAGGTCGACTGATCCGTAATGTTGGGCCGCTAGGGCCGTAGTAATTGGATTGACCCATTTAGTAACTGTGTCTTCGTGATGCCTGGAGTTTTGGGCTTCATACGTTGGGCCTGACCCGTTATTTTTATTCCGTTCAATGGCCCCCAACTTTATGAGTTGACTTTATCGACCAGAAAGTTATGAGATAGTTTATGATGATTCCTTTGCTCGCAGTTGGAGGTCGACTGGGTAGACGTATGTCGCCCTCGACGATTGACTTTTGGCGGTTGGATATGTTGTTTAATGCACCGTAATTCTTGCAATAATGGTACGATTCTAGCGATTGGATTACTGACTTGGGAACCGCTGCAGAACATTAACTCTAACAAACGGAACGGTTATTTCCCCTATCCTTTCCAATTCAGGTAAGGATTTGGAGACATATATAAGGAAGAATTCCTTTCCTTTTTTAACTTTACCATCTCTAAGCTTTTAAACCCAGGAAGAACAAATAGCAAGGAACACGATTTTCTGAAACAACCCATCCTTCCGTTACACCGTTGTGCTCTGTTTCTCCCCAGTTTAACAAGGTATCCTTCAATTTCTCTTATTTCGGGTTATTTTCAAGCTTTTCCCTTTATTCCACCATGGCCAGAAACTTTGGCTTCAAGCTAGGTGTTAGGTATGGGCATAACTCCATAAACCTTAGGATTTAGAAAAGGCTAGTGATAAATGGCTATTTTATAGTAATTTTTAATTGAATCATTTACTTTAATTTTAGTACCAATTTGTCTAATTTAGCCTCTTTTATTGTATATTATGGACTTTACGCTTGGTTGATATTCTTGTGTGATTGTACAGGGCTTAGGGACGATTTTGGTACAAACAAAGCTTGTGACGTGTTCATTCAATGGAAAGGATCAAATCGAGGAAGGACAACTTGGAAAAATAAGCAATCAAGCCAGAACAGCACTTGCACAGCCGTACGGATTATAAGACGCGATCGTGCAAAAGTCTCTGTTGCCAAAGAATTATTCCAAGACCGCTTGCACGGCCGTGCAAAACTCTCTGTCCTCAAAGAATTACTCCAAGACCACTTGCACGACCGTGTAAGCCATAACGCACAGCCGTACAGTTAATGTTGCAGTGAAAAGACACCTTTTCAATTGAAGGCTTTTTTAAGAGACCCGACCCCTAGCCTAAATGCCTATATAAGATGCCATTGTAATCAGTTTAGATATGAGAAAATACCTAGAAATCATAGTGAAATACTCTAGCAATATATTTATACATAATTCTTCAAGATTTATCAATTGTTCTTAGATTTCTTATTAATCTTTGAAAATTGAACATGCAATACAATATTGAAGGTTTTATTTTCAGCCCTTGTTTCCTACAATTGCAAGCATAAGTTTCTCTACTCCTATCTATATTTCTATGTTATTTCATCATTTCTTCATGCTTGCATCAATCATGGCTAGTAAGTAATCCTCCATTTATTGGGGTTGGAAACTCGGCATAATGTAGTCATTCTTATTAATCATGTTTAAAGTCTCTTTTACCATTTCATAATCAATTCTTTTTATATCATTTTGTCACGCCTATGAATATGAAGTTGAACATATTTTCGTATGAATCTTAGTTAATCAAGAGAAGGATCTAGCGATGAATCTTGATTAACGGCGTAGGGATGAATCCATTAATCACAAGATTAGTTTAATGGCGTAGGGATGATCCTTTAGAGAAAAGTACGTGGAACTAATATAAACTTAATGGATTCTTACTAATGTATGAACCATCGAGAGATAGACCATGATTAGTAGAGAATACGAGTATTACTTGCTTGATCGTGAGATGTAATATAAACGTAATGTATCATCCTTGATTTATGACTTGAATTATATTTTTATAAACTTGATATTTCAAATTTTCCCCATACATTTCCTCATCTTGATTTATTTGTTGACTGTATATTGTTCGATTTCCAATCCCGGGAACATTTTTATTATAAGAGTTTAATCTAAGTTAGAGTAATTTGTGTTTGTTTCTAGTATTTTCATAACCAATAAATCTCTGCCCAATCATATTTTACTTATTTATCTTATATAAGAGCAAGTATCACATATAGCAACGTTGTCCTCGTGGGATTCGACCCGCATTTGCCTAATTTGTACTACAATCACACCGTGCACTTGCGGTATTAAAACAAGTCTTTCATTCAGGCTTGATAAGTTTTTGGTGCCCTTACCGGGGACAACGGTTTACATTTTGATATTTATATTTATTATATATCTTTTGTTTTTAATTTTTTTGTTTAAACATCTCTTTCGAAGATTTGTTGTCTTTGAATACTTTTTATGTATCTTCAGAGTTTATGAAAAGAACCCGTATCTATCTTGAAGAATTCTATTCGGAACCCGAAAGGACTTTTCACGAAAGACTGAGAAAGTTAAAAGAAGTACTAGAGCAACAAATGGCGGAAGGAGAACCCGCAACACCACCACCAAGAACCCTAAGGGACTTTGTTAACCCAAGTACCCCGGGAACTAGATCACCAATTATTGTACCGAATGCAGATGCGGTCAACTTTGAGATAAAGCCGCAACTACTACACATGGTTATGAATAATCAATTCAGCGGTTCGGCATTTGAAGATCCTCACCTCCATGTGCAAACTTTCTTAGAGTATTGTGACACCACCCGTATTATCGGTGTTACAGCTGACGCTATAAGAATGCGCCTATTTCCTTTCTCTTTGAAGGATAAGCCGAAACAGTGGCTAAACTCGGTCCCCCAAAATTCCTTAACAACATGGGACTAAGTTAAAGAGGCATTTCTTGGGTGTTCCTTCCCTCCTAGCAAGACCGCCAAAATCCGTACAAAAATCACAAATTTCAGTCAAACAGGAAGCTAGTCACTATATGATGCCTGGGAACAATACAAGGAACTCCTAAGGATGTGTCCCCATCATGGCCTCAAAAAGTTGTTGATTGTCCATACATTATACAACGGTCTCACGTTTAAAACAAGAGAGACCATAGATGCCGCCGCAGGAGGAGCACTTATAAACAAAGCGGTGGATGAGGGGTACGATTTGATAGAGAACATAGCCTTGAATCACTATCAATGGTCCAATGAGAGGGACCAATCGCAAGGAACGCATGGTAAGTATAATGTTGATGTTGTTACTCTTTTATCATCAAAAGTTGACACACTTTTTAAAAAGTTTGAAAACTTGAATGTCAATACTGTGGCCATCATTAATATTGTTTGTGAACTATGTGGGTCAAACTCACATAGTACGGAATGTTGTGAGTTACTTGACACTATTTCTAATGAACAAGTAAACTTTGTCAATTCTTATGGGCAAAAGGGGGGTATGTATTCAAACACATACAATCTCGAGTGGAGAAATCACCCCAATTTTTCATATAAGAATAACAACATTTTAAACCCACAACCTTCTTCACAACCACCTGGATTTGAACAAAAAAAATTCAACACCAATTCTAATGCTTTCCCTCCCCCTAAATCTAAGTTAGATCTTCTAATAGATTTTATTTCCGAAACTAAAAATGCTCAAGAGAAGACTAACAATGAATTCACGGAAAATTTCAAGCAGTTAAATGCTAGATTTGATAATCTAGCCGCTCATAATAAAATCCTTGAAAATCAAAAAGCTCAGCAAGCCGGCACCTCACATAGACCACAAGGGAGTCTTCCCGGTCAACCACAAAGGCCTAATGAGCATGTTAATATGGTAATCACTAGGAGCGGTAATGAATTGATAGATGCAAAGCCTAGTGAAGAGAATATTAGTCCAACCCCACCGATGCTTGAGACTAATAAAGATATTAAGAAGGGGACGGAATCCCTTAGGCTTGCTAGAAACTTTGAACCACCAATACCATATCCCCAAAGGTTGGTCAAGAGAGAAGTGAACATGGAGTATACCGAATTTTTAGAGATTTTAGACACTATAAACGTTAACATTCCATTTTCTGATAACATACAAGAAATGCCCTCTTATTCTAGACCTTTAAAATAAATGCTTTCAAATAAAAAAGTAGTTAGAAGAATTTGAGAATATCACTTTGGCGGAAGATGTTAGTGCTATTCTACAAAAGAAACTTTCCCCAAAAATTAAAAAATTTGGCACTTTTTCAATCCCATGTATCATTGGTAGGTGTAACGTAGACAATGTCATGCTTGATCTAAGGGCTAGCGTTAGCCTAATGCCTTTATCGATAAGTGAGAGACTAGGTGTGGGGGAACTAAAACCCACCACCATTTCTCTCCAATTGGCGGACCGCTCCATACAATACCCAATTGGTATAATGGAGAATATGACTTGTCGAATAGGGAAATAATCATCCCTGTCGATTTTGTGGTACTCGAGATAAAAGAAGAACAACAAATCCCGATCATTTTTGGGAGACCATTTCTTACCACTGCAGGGGCAATAATCGATGTGAAAAATGGTACTCTCTCTCTCTAAATGTTGGAAAGGAGAAGGTTGAATTTAATAAGAAAAACTTCCTAGAACGGTACAGATCCAACTTAGAGTGGGAAACGAGTCGTGAGGACTTAATCACCACTGAGCAGAAAGCAGATGAAAGCGTCGGAGAATTCTATAAGAGGTGGAGTTGGAAACTCTCCGAGATCATGGAGCCACTCTCCAAGGATGAACAGATGTGGATCTTCAAGTCCTGCTTAAGACCGTCCATCAGAACTCTCATCAGTCATCACTTCTTCCCAGATCTCCGGGCCATGGTCAATGCTGGCTCACAGTTCGAGAAGGATCTCAAGGAGAAGTTGGCTACTGTACAGCCATACAGATACCGATCAGTAGTTACATTCAATCCCGCACCGGCCTCCAGCAAAGGGAAAGATACGCCTGTCAACTACATCCATTAGGGACAGCAGTCGGGCAACAGAAACCCAGTCCCACAAAGCAACAACTCCACTCAGAAGCATCCTGCCGTACACTTCGAAAAGTTGGACATGCCGCTGAGCAAGATGCTGGAAGGGTTAATCAAGGAAGGTCTCCTCAACCCCGTTGCAAACTACAAACCCAAGAATCCCGTAGTTAATGCTGACAAGAGCAAGTACTGCGCCTTTCACCAGTATCACGGCCATACCACCGACAACTGCGTGGGGTTACGGTACAAAATTCAGAATTTGATAGAGGAAGGAAAGTTGGAGAGTCCCCTTGGACCCATTACAGTCGGAAACCCTTTTCCGAACAACAACGGTGTGAATTCCATTGAATGGGTGCCCAAGAAGATTGCCGCAGAGCCAGTTCCTCCGCCTCTTCCAGCCAGGTCCTCATCGAATGTCCACATCAGCTACGATGTTTATGACTGCTCCGCATGCCTAGAGTACGAGTCCCAAGACATGGTCAGGGGTAACCCTCCGAGAAAATAGAAGAAGAAGTCCTCTCAACAGAAACTGAGAGAAAGATATGAAGCTAGAGACACCAGTGTGGGTACACTCGAAGAGCCATCCGGGAGGTTCGATTACTACGTACTCTACTCCAGCCAGTCCTCCCTTCCTCCAGGCCACGCAGCTTTAGAGCAGACAGGGGTAGGAAAGCTGAATAGTCCTGCTGACACCAGAGTTCAGGCCTTAGGGCACCGGAATACCTCATATTTTGATAATCTCACTGTCAGTCAGAAGCCTAACCCCCCGCGGGATCAGCCAAGGTTCAATTTGCCCAGCTTCAGAGCACGGGCCGGCAAAGGAAAGTCAAAGTCAACTTGGCACTCGCACTCAATCAACGTGCTAACCAAGGGCGGCCACCGCCATAAACAGCCTCAACACAATCCCGAGGCACCAGCAAAGGCTTTACCTCGCAAGAGGAAGACAGGAAACGGATGGCTTGATGACTCTCCTTCTCCGGATAGAGACCAGATCTACGATTCCCGACTGTATGGCAGTATGATCACTTTCTGTGACAAAGACCTATCGAGAGACGCCTCGGGGCACAATGAAGCTCTGTACATCACTCTCAAGCTCAACACCATATCACTCCCCAGAGTATTGGTAGACAACGGATCAACCGTTAACGTCCTTCCTCTCAGCATGATGCGAGCCCTACGCATCAACGAAAGCCACTTGATTCCATCTACCCGGACTATCAAGGCCTACGACAGCACGTCTCATCCCATCCTGGGGATGGTGACTCTGGAGCTCTGGTTCGAAATCCAAATGGTGCCAGCAAAATTCCACGTGATGGACATTCCGTCCGAATTCACAGCTCTGTTGGGACGCCCTTGGCTACACCATATGAAAGCCATAACTTCCATTCTCCATCAATGCGTCAAGTTCATTAACCGGCAGGGAGATCTTGAAGTCATCAGGGGAGACAGTTTCCTCATAAGAAACGAAGCCGAGACAGCAGCCAAGCGTGCCCGCAGCCAGGCACCGGGGCTACCTCCTTCAAATCGACCAAGGGACTATCAGGGCAAATCTCATCAGAATCCCTCAGAGTCCGGAGATGCTAACTATGTCAACGTCCTCGAGCAGGCAGACCCTGAAGCAGTCTGATACATTAAGTTCAACTGTCGTTTCCAAAACTTGGAAGCATACTGGAAAGAAACACTGAGCATCGCCATGATGCGGGCACATAAACCCCCTGTCTCCGATCGGAGATTTGTCAGAATCCTTCAATCCTATTCTCTGGCCCCGCCAGGCGAGGAAATCTTTGTGATAAAGGTCAACAAGCATCGTCATACTCGTGATGAATGTATGGCAGTCGTATGGGAGGGCGGTCAATGGTCCCGACGACCTAGGAGATGGAATGGCACAGCAGGACGAGTACCAGCGCTTATCTCCCCGAGGAAAGCAAGTTCTCTGTGAAAGCGACGACGAAGACAATGAAACCATTCTCTTCCAAGCCAGACATGAAGTCAACAAAACCGGAATCCCAAGGGTCCTGGGAGGATGGGGACGGATCATTTCCACACTCAAGCTAAAAGGCCAATTGAGAGAGGAAGGTCTATTCAAAAAGAAGAGAAAGATGGAAATATATCTCCAACAAGTGCTCAAGGAGATTCCACAGACTGCGGCATTCGTTTACAGAAATGATCAACTGGGACAGCAACCAGTTACATGGGCAGATGTTCGGGAAGCCGTGTACTCACCTTCCGACATACCCGCCACCCAGATAAAGAAGAAGGGAAAGCTCTCCTCGATGGATGTTTATCTAGACTGCCGCATTCAGTTCAAGGAAGCACTGGCTATTCTCACATGGGAAGAAACACAGGCGCTAACTCTCGACGCAGGCTCCCCTGCAAGAAAGTTAATCTGGGCCAAGAGTGAAGGAAAATTAGCAAACCATGAGTATCGCCAAACCTAACTCCAGAATGCCCTGAGCATGCTCAGCAAGAAGGAAAGGAGGGCTGTACACCGTGAAGAGATCAAGGAGACTGTTCGCTTGAACCAAGAACTCTCCAACCTCCCCCAGAGGGTCAGCAATGCACAGTTCAGTTCTGGCAACCATTGTTGCGCACTGACGTTCGAACAGCTGCGGCAATCCATAAACTACCTCCCCACAGAGGCACCCAAGCCAGTATCATGGGACAGAATCTGGAAAGCTGCCGAAGCCCCTGGGAACGCATCTATAGTCAACGAGTTGAGGGAAGACATATGGCCCTATGCTACGAGGAATCCTCCTCTGACTATGGCTCAGCTCAGAGCGGCCTGTTCAGAAGGAAACAATCCTGATGTCAGCGTCCTGACCCGATCGGGTCAAATCCATGTACTACCACCTAAGGCCACCAAAAAGCCGACGGAGCCAGAACTGCAACCCGGCCTGCCCGAAGACACAAGTTCCATGAAAGAGGACCCGATCCTCACTCAGCTCAAGCAGACCCAGGCGAACATTTCCCTTTAGTCCCTGCTCACATCCTCATATCCTCACAAGCTCAAGCTAGAGGAAAGTCTGGCCCATACCATGGTTCCCGTGGACGCAACCCCAAACGAATTCATTCAGATGATAGGCAACATCCACTACGGCAACATTATCACCTTCACAGATTTGGACCTGCTAAAATTTGGGGCTGATCACAATGAGCCACTCTACATCACAGTCCAGCTGGACGAGCGTCGCCTTCCCCGCGTGTTGGTAGACGGAGGTTCCGGAATGAATGTCTTGCCCGCCAAGATGATGGACCTGCTTGACATCAAGCTCACAGATCTGAAGCCTTCAGTCCACACTGTCAAGGCCTATGACTCCACTTCCCGTATAGTTCTCGGGGTTGCTACTCTTAATATCTGGTTCAGCAAGCGGATGATCCCCACCGAATTCCAAGTGTTGGACATTCCAATCACTTTCACAGCCGTCCTGGGGCGACCCTGGCTGCATCAGATAAATGGCGTGGCATCCACCTTTCACCAGTGCATCAAGTTCATGCAAGGCAACGAGCTAACCACAGTCTACGGTGACAGCGTCACCACCGAGGGGACCAGCACCAACGACATTCCAGTGTTAGAAATCAAGCATAATGACGACATGGCATTAACTGGATTCACTCTGGAGACCTCCAAGATCCAAATATGCAACGTGGACCTTCCACTGTTTCAAGACAAAATCCCTCCTGCCATCAAAATGATGAAACTCATGAACTTCATCCCGTGATCGGGCTCGCAAAAGGTTACAAGGCCAACACCAAGTCATCGAAGTCAAGGACCACACCACGGTCCAGGGGCTCGGTTATGTGCCAACACCAGCTGACTTCAGGGAAAACAAAAGGCTCGTCCGAACCAAGGCAGCAGCCCGCAAAAGGGGAACCTCCGACGGCACACCCAACCTCCGACCTTACAGTTTCGACCTCGCTCATTACTTCACCAAGGGAACCGACAGCAGAATTGGGGGGACCGACAAGGGAATTGACAGGAGAACTGGGGGGACCGACAGCAGAACTGGGGGGACCGACAAGGGAACCGACAGCAAAACTGAGGGGACCGACAGTGGAACAGAAGAAGATGAGAAAGAAGCAGGGATAGCCAGCACAGAGACTACAGAAAGGATGGAAAAGCTAGCACGGGACCTCAAGCGTTTCAGAGGACTCAAGGCTAATATGATAAGGGGAGCGTTCCTCGACATCACAACTCTACCTGGACCAATTGCCACCACAGTCCAGCACGAGTACACATTCAAGGGAATCCCAGACATAGAAGAGCAGCTCGAGACACTCTTCATGGGAAACAGACAGTTCGGGTCAGCCGCCGAGGCCACATTCGAGACAGTAACCCCAAAGCAGAAGGAACCAGAATTCATAGAAGACGCTCTCAGTGGACCCGCTCTACAGAGTCTTTTTGAAGAAGTTATGGAGGTGCCAAACCTGATTGACCTGGGCTCCGAAAACAGCATGATCGCCATGATTGAGACAGCAGAAGCCAAGCCTCTCGACCCCCGAACCCTCATCAAGCATCCAGCAATGCCACTGAAGAACTGGGTAACTTTCACCGGACCAAGGGCACGCCAGGCAGAAATGGAAGACAAGCTGGGCCTGCACCCACATCTCCCTAAACCCGGTCTCAAACCCTCTGAGTCAGTCCTTGTTAAAGTCCAGTCCTCTGAGTCATCCAACGGATTTACGCCGGAAGACTATGATAATGTAGCCAACCATGTATTTCCGTTCTCGTTTAATGAAAAGTCTGACCTTTCGGAATATCCCCTCATTGCCACTTTAACAACTGATAAGTTAACAAACAACTTAAAAGACGTTAATAACGAATCACTTGATAAAGAAGCAGACACATTAAATGAACAATACATTAAAGAAGTTCTCAAGCGTGTAGTAGACCAAGAGGACAATCGGGCCCAAGCTGCCGAAGAGGTTATGACCAAAGTGAACCTGGGGTCAGTGCAAGAGCCTAAAGAGACACAAGTGGGCAGTTTCTTCGCCAATGCAGAACAGGAAGCCCTGATAAATCTCCTCAAGGAGTATGTTGACGTGTTCGCCTGGTCATACCAGGACATGCCAGGACTCGATCCCTCGATCGTGGAGCACAGAATTCCCCTGGATCCAGAATCCAAGCTTGTCAAACAGAAGTTGCGCAAGATCAAGCCAGAGTGGTCCTTGAGAGTGAAAGAAGAGATTGAGAAAATGCTTCGAGTTGGTTTCATCAGCAGAGATCCCACCTCAAAGGTAGCAGCATGACTCAAACCCGTCAATGGCACCTGCTCCAGCCCGTACTATCACAGAACCAAGGATGGAATGTAGAAAGTCGTCTGGGACAACCCCGACACTCTGACAACCAAAAGACACTCCTGAGCGGTCCGACAAGTCTGTAACTTCCAGTGAGGAACCCACCATCGCAAGTGATGCGTGCGAAGTCTGGCCATCCAGAGCTCCAGTTCAGCCTGATCGCCCCCTATCACCAGAGGACGTCGAGAAAAGGACCAAGCATCACAAGACACTGGCACCTCGGGCATCATCTGCAACCTCTCCTCTAACCACATAGTGAGCATAGCGGGACTCCCTCCCCACATGTACCGGCTGCCGGTCGCCATCCGACCTATGCCCAGGAACGTCTCGCCCAGGATCAAAGGCACGATGTCTCCCCCGTTCCGGCACTGCCTCACCAGGTCCAGTACGCTATGATGGCACTGTTGGGTTTTATGGGTCCATGCGCAGCGGAATAAGCATCTATATAACACAAAACCCAAAGCCTTAAGATCCGTTCTATACGATTAAATTGAATTCCTATGAGATAGTATTTACCAACCTTTATTGCTTTTCAGTCTTGAGCTATCGAACAATTTATCGGTGTGGTTTTGAATCACAATCTTCGATCTTCAAAACCTTTGAACCTTCAAATTGCTTTGGACAATTTGAACTCTAGGCCTTGATCATCGTACGAGCAAAGACCCTCTAGTAGTATCCACACATTTGAATGAACCAAGAACAGTTCTTGAGAATTGCTAGATTCTTAAACCTATGGAAGAAATATTGAGAAACCTTTTTGGTGATTTTCTCTCTTGAAAATTCGGCTCAATTTCGACTGTTTACAGACTCATATTTATACTACATTAGTATTAGAGTTTATGCCCTAATCAAATTAGGAAACAAGTGTAAACCGCCTCTGTGGCTAGTTGTGTCGCGCTACAGAACATGCCAGATGGCCAGTTGTGTCGCGCTACAGAACAAGCCATATCAGGAACTCTCAATCATTTCTTCCTTTGGTTTAACCAATTCATTCTAGATGTGTGTGACCCAATAGGATTATATTATGTTGGCAATGAGCTCGATCATATCGATCCTCATAAGACATAAGCGGACTCTAGCAAGCCATTATGTCTACCCAAATAATATAACGTAGGAGTTCACGTTTCCAATGGTACACTTCTATTTCTCCCTTTGTCTCACGATGTTATGTTGAACACAAGTCATGGTCCACGTCAACTTGTATCTGTTCAAAGCTTTCTCGATCTTGAGTATAATGATAATCCAATCGCACACTTTCCATCATTATCACTCATCGAGGGGCCCAAGTAAAACATCTCTCTTTCGAGGGACAAATTTCATCTTGACTTATCATCCTTCCCATCATGAATCCGATCATGCCAAAGATAGCCTTTATAAATATCGTGTTAAGATATCGTTTGACTAAAATCAAACATGACTTTCATCATATGTAAGGTCATGATAATCTTAGGTCTAGGGACTAAATGAAGTGACCATATGAGATTTAATTATGACATTTGACCATGAGATAAATCTCATACGGGTCAAGTCCAGTCACTTGTTCTCTAACAAGTACCCATAATTTCAATGTGCATCCCTATGCATATAATCATCATATGATTATCCATTGACAATTATACTAATTATTCTCTTAATAATCAGGGACGTAGATTATTACAATAAATATTCAAACTATATAATAATCAAATAATAAACTTAAACGATAAAGATGATACATAACGGTTTTAAGTTAAACATAACTAAAGCCAAAATGATGCAAGCGCTTACGTCATAAAGCACTTAGGCCATTAAGAGGGCTGATTTTGTCTATCAAGAATGTTTCTCCATTTGCTGCGAGAAATGTTTGGTGATGCGGTCTCCAGAAACTTGGGGGAAGGATTTTAGGATTCAGTATGGAAACTGAAGATCCTGTATCAAAGAAAGCGACTACTTGGATGGGCTTAGCATATGTGGAGGTGAGAATATGTACCTTGGCTAATCGGACAGGCTGGTTCTCTCGAATTGGGAGAATATGGGGAATGTGAGGAAGAGGATTTACCATTAGAACTTGTAGATCTGGGTGGCCATAGGATGAGTCTGTAACAGAACTTTCGTCTGATGAGGAGTCAGGATAAGCAATTGTACAAATGGCAGAATCACTGGGCTCATCATCAAGTGAGTATAGGGACTCAAGGTCGGAAAGATCAACTGGCTCGATCTGGTTGAGCGTCTGAATTAATGCTTGGGATTTCTTCTTGTCTGGACAATCCCTCGCAAAATGTCCTTTCTTTTGACAAATATAACATCTATCAGACGTTTTGCCACGCTGGGGTTTCTTCCTTATGAACTTCCACTTCTTTTTGGCCTTTGGATTTTTCCAAGAAAACTTCTCAGAGAAGCTTGATCTGGAGATCTTCTTTGAGTGTGCCTTTTTCTTTGTATGGCTGCAGCTACAGCTTGACTTATCTTTGCATTTGATCTGAAGATACTTATCATCACATGCTGAACCAAGATGCTTGCCAGTTTTTTCAAACTCGATAAGGAATTTCTTTTGGTTGCACAATTTATCTACAGCATTGAGTATCAATTGGTAAAGGCCACCAAGAGAGGTTTGTGCCACCGTTGCATTTTTTGCCTCTAACGCTCTGTAGGCTTCATTCCCAAGGGACTCCGGGAAAGAGTTGAGAAAGACCTGTTTGAGATTAATATCATCAATGCCATTGAGGCAATAGAATCGCTGAGACATGTGATTATAATGTTTCTCAAGATCTTTCTTTTGGAATGAACAACACTTCATCTTCAAGAATTCTTCTCGTGAACGGACTGTATGTTCAACTGGATTTCCAATGAATTCAGAATAAATGATATTCATGAATTCTTCAGGTGAGGGGCTTTGCTGTATTTGCAGTTGTCAGTATTCTCCAAGGCTAAGGTACCAGTCTCGCAGGCGACCTTGAAGTCGGGCCAAAAATCTCTTGATCACCATGTCTATGGAATAGTACTGGAGTTCGGCAGAACACCATGTTAGCATTTCAACACTCCTTTCTCGCCATTTGGATGGTGAGATATCATCGAAGGTAAATTGCTGTTTCGTGTCTGGACGGGGGACAGACTTGGCATTCATGTTACTCTGTGGCAGATTTTGGCTTGTGGACTCATCTAGATCTGAATCAACGAGTTCAGTTTCTCCTTGGAAGGTTTGCTCTGGTTCTGCCATGAACAAGTGTTCAAAGGCATCAAGGGAATCGGGGCTATCTTCAATGATTGGACCAATGAAGGTTGAGGCTGAACTGGATGCTGGAACGGGTCTATCTTGGGTTAGAGAGCGTAGAAAGGATGAGACTGGGTTCATTTTTTCTATCGGGAGGATACTTGGGTCTTCTGGGGAGGTACGGGTATCTGGAAGGCTATATAGGGTAGGCTGGGCTGCAAAGGTTGTAGAAGATGATGGATCCATGGGAGATGTTTTTGGCTTTGTAACAGGCAAGGGTACTGAAGCCCAAAGGGAAAGAGAAGGGGATGATTCTGTCAGGGAAGAAGTTGGAATTGGTTGTGGATCATATGCGGGCTTGACAAAAGGGGTTGTGGGTAGCCTCCAAGGATCATCAAGTAGGGTTGACACCCTTTGTTGCTTGTGTTGCCGCTCAAGCTCTTGAAGTTGGGTTTTGAGAAACTTCATTTCAGCTTCCTTTTGAGAAAGAGCAGCAGCCTGGGATGCTGGGGAAGTCTGAATGATCTGCAGCAGTTCTTGGTGTAGCATCTGAATTCTGTGGCGAATTTCTCCAATCATTCCTTCTAGGTTCTTGATCCTTGAAGAAAGGCTTTCTTGGGTTCTCACAAACCTTGTTTGCTGAGAGATAAGATGATTTAAAGCCTTGTTCTGGGCAACTGCATTCTCACTTTGCCAATTTAGAGTTGCTTCGGCTGGGCTAATCGACTTTGTATTTCCTGATGCACCAATTGACGTAGGATTTTGGATTTTCCATTCATGCTTGGTTCTTTGATGGGGAAATTCAAAGGAGGTTAGTGGAGGAAACTCATCTTGATATTCCTGCGATTTTGGATCTAGGCAAGGGTTTTGAGAAATCATGTGGCAAGTGTCTGGTGGAGGATGGAGTAAAGGGCTTTTATGGATTACGGCCTTTTGGTAATATGGGGGGAGTGAAGGGGGAAGCTGGGATTTGCATGTTGAAGGAGGTGGGTTAGGCTGAGGAGCTTTGTTTGGATAGAGTACATAGTAGTCAAACTTTCCAGACGGTTCTCCAAGGGTTCCAACAGTGGTATCACCTGTTTCATATCTCTCCTTTAGCTTTTGCTAGGAGGAGGATCTTCTTATTCTTGAAGGAGTGTCATCATCTAATTCATCTCTGAGAGCATCTTCTAAACAACCGGGACAATCACAAATATCCCACCATATGTGTCTGACAACCGGTGGATCCGGTGGCTCGAATTCAATCATGTGTACACCTGTAGGGAATACATCGGAATTCTCTTCTTGAGTAGATGAGAATTTCACTTCAACTCATCCGTCAGAGTGACGAACAAATTCTGGTGCCGCTGTGGTATGAACATGACCTTGGGGTACTTGGTGGATTTGCTCATAACTGGTTACCCATTTCTCCGGGAGGAGTTTGAGCAGCTCAGTTCTGGTAAGTTGTCTCGGAACCTAAGTGCAAGTCGGCGTTGCATTTGAGTCAATATCAAGAAGCAACGCGTCTCCTGAATTCTCTTGATCGGGAACCATGAGGTCTAGGCAGTGGTTTTGTACTCGGTAAACCATTTGATAATGGAAGGTTCCTTGGAATGTGTTTACCTGGGTTGTTCCTCCAATCTGGATCTGGACCTTGAGAGCTGTAAACAGCGAGGGGTCATTTAGAGGCATATTGAAGTTTGAGTAGAAGGTAACAAAGACTGTGCCCGCGTTCAAAGTGGTTTGGATAGTACCAATACACGCATGTTGGTATTCAACAAAACGAGTATCTACTAAAGCAATATGAGAGAACGTAGGAAGTCCTTTTCGGCCATGAAAAGTGAGAGCTAATTTAACAGCTCCAAAATGGATATGAGTATATCCCTGTGCAAGACATGATCTGGGAAGATCACTAGGAAGATCTAAAGAGACTAGGTGTTCACCAGAAATAGCAGGAAGTTGATAACTATCAAATCTAGAAGTTTGTACATATTCTTTAACTTGATGGGGAGCGGAAGAACCTAATATTTTTTTGACTTTTCTGGAAAATGATGTATAAGGTTTAGAAAACACATGGTAAGGATTTACTATAGGTAATTGGGTAAGCGGAATTTTAGAATCATCTGAATAATAAGAAACTTCATACAACTGATCTACCTTAGAAGCAGAAGAGCTACGAAAACTAGACGATGAAGTACTAGACGATAAAGATCTAGACAACAAATTTTCTGGTTCCATATTTTTGGAATAGATTAAAGATTTCAAGACTTCTAAAAGTTTTTGGAAATGGGGTAAAGATTTCAATACCCAGCGTTGGGCTCCTTTTTCACCCGGATGGCTTAACTGCGACCTCTTGTCGACTTACTTGTGCCGGTCGGTCTTTATTAGGAGCTTTAATAGGTATTAAAACTTTTAACACAAATCTGAAACTTAAGAAGAAATAGAATCTTTAAAACAAACCTGAATATGAAAACTGAAAATTGGAAACAAGATCAAATCGTATAAGACTAGGATCGGGCTAGAACGTTAGGCTCTGATACCAAAGATGGGGGGAGGTGTATGGTAGATGGGGGAGGTGTATGGTAGATCTATAGAAGACCTATAAGAACAACAACACAAGAACACTCAACAAGAATAAACATATAAGAAGAACAACACAAGAACACTCAACAAGAACACTCAAGAACATTTCAAGAACATTTAAAACTTATGACTTTGCTAGAGAGAATTGAGAGAAGGAAATAAGAAAGAAAGTTTTTATTTCTTCAAAGGATATCTTACAATGAAAACCTTCACCCCTATTTATAGTACTTAGGGGAGAATACAAACAACACACTTTTTTACATGGAGATAAGCACTAACTTATCTTTATTTAGCACTATCTATTCTTTATATTACAACCACACATAATGCTTTAAAAAGATATTAAAAGCAAGCTCCACTAGGAAAAGAAAATCAGCCCTCTTAATGGCCTAAGTGCTTTATGACGTAAGCGCTTGCATCATTCGGGTAATGACATCATCATGATGTATGGTGTATGTCATTAAATCTGATTTTACTTCCATCTTGAATCCGGATGAGACGGATCATCTTCATACGGGTCAAAGTAGCATCCTTCATTATCACTTTCATCACTATCATACTGATATGCAGTACCATCTGGTGTCAACTGCTTGGTGAGATGTGATTCATTCCAATCTGCTAGCGCTTTGATCCATTTTGCAGCTACCGGGTGATCTTTCGGCCAAACTCCGTCCCAAATAATATTGATTCAGGAATTGAGGCTGGATCAATCATATTTTCTCTTGCCATTTCTGCTCTCATACCAATATGGACATCACGATACTTCATGGAAATCTGGATATCATCCCTGTCTAGATTATACCATTCGTGGATGAAAGCGATCGGGGCATGATAAACAAACGATTCTCCTTGATTGTTGATGATTGCCGGTGTAAGGAATGAGCATGGTCTTCGGAATAAAATCACCACATGATCCTTGCGCTTCGGGGTGGTAAGCATTTGCATCCATTGATGAGAAGGGAGAAACCATTCGAGGAGTTTGAACAAATTGCGGGAACTGTTGGGCGTTTGGTCAAAGTGGCATTGGAGGATGTATGACTGGAGTCTGACTGTACTGAAAGTGATGGCTATAGTATACGATTCGAATAAATACCAGAAAAAGCAGAGTGCTTCTTTTGGAAGGTTAAACAAGTCGTATATCCTGAAAATGTTAAGGAAAGGGTAATCGGGGTGAAACTTGTAGTTGTCCATGATGATTCCAAACTTACGGAGGATGACAGTGAAAATGGCTTGGTGGTTTGGGATGGCTCTTTGGCTGAGTGTCATATCTGCGATGACTTCTGTGACTAGATCTACCATACATCTCCCCCCATCTTTGGTATCAAAGCCTAACGTTCTAGTCCGATCCCAGTCTTATACGATTTGATCTTGTTTCCAATTTTCAGTTTTCATATTCAGGTTTGTTTTAAAGATTCCATTTCTTCTTAAGTTTCAGTTTTGTGTTAAAAGTTTTAATACCTATTAAAGCTCCTAATAAAGACCGACCGGCACAAGTAAGTCGACAAGAGGTCGCAGTTAAGCCATCCGGGTGAAAAAGGAGCCCAACGCTGGGTATTGAAATCTTTACCCCATTTCCAAAAACTTTTAGAAGTCTTGAAATCTTTAATCTATTCCAAAAATATGGAACCAGAAAATTTGTTGTCTAGATCTTTATCGTCTAGTACTTCATCGTCTAGTTTTCGTAGCTCTTCTGCTTCTAAGATAGATCAGTTGTATGAAGTTTCTTATTATTCAGATGATTCTAAAATTCCGCTTACCCAATTACCTATAGTAAATCCTTACCATGTGTTTTCTAAACCTTATATATCATTTTCCAGAAAAGTCAAAAAAATATTAGGTTCTTCCGCTCCCCATCAAGTTAAAGAATATGTACAATCTTCTAGATTTGATAGTTATCAACTTCCCGCTATTTCTGGTGAACACCTAGTCTCTTTAGATCTTCCTAGTGATCTTCCCAGAGCATGTCTTGCACAGGGATATACCCATATCCATTTTGGAGCTGTTAAATTAGCTCTCACTTTTCATGGCTGAAAAGGACTTCCTACGTTCTCTCGTATTGCTTTAGTAGATACTCGTTTTGTTGAATACCAACATGCGTGTATTGGTACTATCCAAACCACTTTGAACACGGGCACAGTCTTTGTTACCTTCTACCCAAACTTCAATATGCCTCTAAATGACCCCTCGCTGTTTACAGCTCTCAAGGTCCAGATCCAGATTGGAGGAACAACCCAGGTAAACACATTCCAAGGAACCTTCCATTATCAAATGGTTTACCGAGTACAAAACCACCGCCTAGACCTCATGGTTCCCGATCAAGAGAATTCAGGAGACGCGTTGCTTCTTGATATTGACTCAACTGCAACGCCGACTTGCACTTATGTTCCGAGACAACTGACAAGAACTGAGCTGCTCAAACTACTCCCGGAGAAATGGGTAACCAGTTATGAGCAAATCCACCAAGTACCCCAAGCTCCTGTTCATACCACAGCGGCACCAGAATTTGTTCGTCACTCTGACGGACGAGTTGAAGTGAAATTCTCATTTACTCAAGAAGAGAATTCCGATGAATTCCCTACAGGTGTACACATGATTGAATCCGAGCCACCGGATCCACCGGTTGTCAGACACATATGGTGGGATGTTTGTGATTGTCCCGGTTGTTTAGAAGATGCTCTCATAGATGAATTAGATGATGACACTCCTTCAAGAAGAAGAAGATCCTCCTCCCAGCAAAAGCTAAAGGAGAGATATGAAGCAGGTGATACCACTGTTGGAACCCTTGGAGAACCGTCTGGAAAGTTTGACTACTATGTACTCTATCCAAACAAAGCTCCTCAGCCTAACCCACCTCCTTCAACATGCAAATCCCAGCTTCCCCCTTCACTTCCCCCATATTACCAAAAGGCCCTCACTATAATCCATAAAATCCCTTTACTCCATCCTCCACCAGACACTTACCACATGATTTCTCAAAACCCTTGTCTAGACCCAAAATCGCAGGAATATCAAGATGAGTTTCCTCCACTAACCTCCTTTGAATTTCCCCATCAAAGAACCAAGCATGAATGGAAAATCCAAAATCCTACGTCAATTGGTGCATCAGGAAATACAAAGTCGATTAACCCAGCCGAAGCAACTCTAAATTGGCAAAGTGAGAATGCAGTCGCCCAGAACAAGGCTTTAAATCATCTTATCTCTCAGCAAACAAGGTTTGTGAGAACCCAAGAAAGCCTTTCTTCAAGGATCAAGAACCTAGAAGGAATGATTGGAGAAATTTGCCACAGAATTCAGATGCTACACCAAGAATCGCTGTGAGCATCATTCGGACTTCCCCAAAGATCCTGTGCCGCTTCTTTCTCAAAAGGAAGCTGAAATGAAGTTTCTCAAAACCCAACTTCAAGAGCTTGAGCGGCAACACAAGAAACAAAGGATGTCAACCCTACTTGATGATCCTTGGAGGCTACCCACAACCCCTTTTGTCAAGCCCGCATATGATCCACAGCCGATTCCAACTTCTTCCCTGACAGAATCATCCCCTTCTCTTTCCCTTTGGGCTTCAGTACCCTTGCCTGTTACAAAGCCAAAATCAATTCCCATGGATCCATCATATTCTACAACCTTTGCAGCCCAGTCTACGCCATATAGCCTTTCAGATACCCGTAACTCCCCAGAAGACCCAAGTATCCTCCCGATAGAAAAAATGAACCCAGTTTCATATTTTCTACGTTTTCTAACCCAAGATAGACCAGTTCCAGCATCCAGTTCAGCCTCAACCTTTATTGGACCAATCATTGATGATAGCCCTGAATCCCTTGATGCCTTCGAACACTTGTTCATGGCAGAACCAGAGCAAACCTTCCAAGGAGAAACTGAACTCGTTGATTCAGATCTAGATGAGTCCACAAACCAAAATCTACCACCGAATAACCCGAAATCCAAGTCCATTCCTCGAGCCGACACGAAACAGCAATTTACCTTTGATGATATCTCACCCTCCAAATGGCGAGAAAGAAGTGTTAAAATGGTGACATGGTGTTCTGCTGAACTCCAGTACTATTCCATAGAGATAGTTTTCAAAATATTTTTGGCCCGACTTCAAGGTCGCCTTCGGGATTAGTACCTTAGCCTCGGGGAATACCGACAACTGCAAATCCAACAATGCCCCTCACCTGAAGAATTCATGAACATCATCTATTCCGAATTCATTGGAAATCCAGTTGAACATACGATCCGTGCAAGAGAAGAATTTTTGAAAATGAAGTGTTGTTCATTCCAAAAGAAAGATCTTGAAAAACATTATAATCACATGTCTCAGCGATTCTATTGCCTCAATGGCATTGATGATATTAATTTCAAACAGGTCTTTCTCAACTCTTTCCCGGAGTCCCTTGGGAATGAAGCCTACAGAGCGTTAGAGGCAAAAAATGCAACGGTGGCACAAACCTCTCTTGGTGGCCTTTACCAATTGATACTCAATTCTGTAGATAAATTGTGCAACCAAAAGAAATTCCTTGTCGAGTTTGAAAAAACTGGCAAGCATCTTGGTTCAGCAGGTGATGATAAGTATCTTCAGATCAAATGCAAAGATAAGTCAAGCTGTAGCTACAGCCATACAAAGAAAAAGGCACACTCAAAGAAGATCTCCAGATCAAGCTTCTCTGAGAAGTTTTCTTGGAAAAATCCAAAGGCCAAAAAGAAGTGGAAGTTCATAAGGAAGAAACCCCAGCGTGGCAAAACGTCTGATAGATGTTATATTTGTCAAAAGAAAGGACATTTTGCGAGGGATTGTCCAGACAAGAAGAAATCCCAAGCATTAATCCAGACGCTCAACCAGCATCGAGCGTTTGATCTTTCCGACCTTGAGTCCCTATACTCACTTGATGATGAGCCCAGTGATTCTGCTATTTGCACAATTGCTTATCCTGACTCCTCATCAGACGAAAGTTCTGATACAGACTCATCCTATGGCCACCCAGATCTACAAGTTCTCATGGTAAATCCTCTTCCTCACATTCCCCACATTCTCCCAATCCGAGAGAACCAGCCTGTCCCATTAGCCAAGGTACATATTCTCACCTCCACATATGCTAAGCCCATCCAAGTAGTCGCTTTCTTTGATACAGGATCTTCAGTTTCCATACTGAATCCTAAAATCCTTCCCCCAAGTTTCTGGAGACCGCATCACCAAACATTTCTCGCTGCAAATGGAGAAACATTCTTGATAGACAAAATCAGCGTCTCAGTCCATATTCGTCTCTTTCCCAAGTGTGTCATAAAACAAAGTTACTTGGTTCAAGTTCTCATGGAAAAGACCTCCTTATTGGTTTTGATATCCTTCATAAGTTACCCAACTTAAGATGGACACAAAACGGTCTCTGTTACAAAAGCTTTCTAAACCCTTGGAGCCCAGTTTCACACCTGTTCATGGCAGCTGCCAATTCCATTCATTCACTAAAACACCGTCTTATCCAAACCTCGTGTGCCTCTTCCCATACTGAGTTCCTTTCCAAACACTCATCACCTTTGTGGCTAAACCCTTCTTTCTTTGTCTCCCTGCCCTTCAAGCAAACTGAAGATGTAAACCCTACCACGGCCAGCCATCCTGTATGAACCCGCACCATTACCAACTTGCCCTTCAAGAGTGCACTCGACCTTATTGGCCAAGGTGTTATCGAGCCCACTCAATCTCCATGGGCATGTGAAGCATTTTATGTGAATAAGCGAAGTGAACAAGTTCGAGGAAAACTAAGATTGGTTATTAATTATCAACCATTAAATCATTTTTTGCGTATGATAAATTCCCTCTTCCACGAAGAAATCCTTGTTCCAGCCACTCTCGATGCAAAGATTCTCTCTAAGTTTGATCTCAAGTCGTGGTTTTGGCCTAGGAATCACTCCCGAAGACAGACTCAAAGACATTCTTCGCATACCCGATCATCACTACCAATGGAAAGTTATGCCGTTTGGTTTAAAAAATGCACCTTCTGCTTTCCAAAAAGCAATGGTAACCATTTTTGAACCTATACTTTCTAATGCCCTGGTTTATATTGATGATATTTTGTTGTATTCTGCTGACGAGAAGTCTCACATAGACTTACTCTCAAAGTTTCATGCCCAGGTCACAAAGTATGGTATAATGCTATCAGAGAAGAAAATGGAGATTGGAGTATCGTCTATCAATTTCCTTGGCATGGACATATTCGATGGCAAATATCAGCTTCAGCCCCACATAGCTCAAGAGCTGCACAAATTCCTAGATGAGTTGCCCTCTCCAAAAGCAATTCAACAATTCCTTGGACTAATCAATTATATGGCTGATTTCTTACCCAAGTTATCAAGTCATACAAGGTGGTTGTTCCCCATGCTCAAAAAGGAGCCCCCTGGACAATAAGACAAACAAGCGCCAAGGCAATCAAAAGCCGACCGAGGTGATGCCCCTTTAAAGATTCCCACTTCTTCGTAAAAGAGAATATTGCGCACGATGCAAGTGATGAGCACTGGGCAGCAGTATTATTCGTCCAAGAAAAAGATAAAAGATCAATATGTGGATACAAGAGCGGCACGTTCAAGCAATCAAAAAAGCACTACCACTCCACTTTCAAAGAGATTCTTGCAGTCAAAAGTGGAATAGAAAAGTTCCAGTTCCATCTAATCGGGCACGAATTCCAAATCGAGATGGACATGTCATCCTTTCCGCGCATGCTAGAATTCAAGAAAAGGTGCTTCCCACCACGCCTTTTACGATGGGCAAATTGGTTTTCCCAAAGGGAAATTTATTGTGAAGCATATCAAAGGTACGACAAACATCCTTGCTGATTTCCTTTCAAGGCTCGGTGACTATAAAAGGAAATGCACTCCCTCTCCAGTTTCCCAGATAAACCATTCAATTCTTCCAATGGTGATCACTGTAAATGAAACATCTTCCTCCTCCACCTTAGACAAAGCCTCTTCCTCCTCTACCCCAAATACCTCATCCACAAAAGGCCCCGAAATTTTCCCTGTCCTTCAACTTCCTGAAGAAGTCACAGAAGTCATCGCAGATATGACACTCAGCTAAAGAGCCATCCTAAACCACCAAGCCATTTTCACTGTCATCCTCCGTAAGTTTGGAATCATCATGGACAATTACAAGTTTCACCCCGATTACCCTTTCCTTAACATTTTCAGGATATACGACTTGTTTAACCTTCCAAAAGAAGCACTCTGCTTTTTCTGGTATTTATTCGAATCGTATACTGTAGCCATCACTTTCAAGATCGAGACTCCAAACTCATACATCCTCCAATGCCACTTTGACCAAACGCCCAACAGTTCCCGCAATTTGTTCAAAATCCTCGAATGGTTTCTCCCTTCTCATCAATGGATGCAAATGCTTACCACCCCGAAGCGCAAGGATCATGTGGTGATTTTATTCCGAAGACCATGCTCATTCCTTGCACCGGCAATCATCAACAATCAAGGAGAATTGTTTGTTTATCATGCCCCGATCGCTTTCATCCACGAATGGTATAATCTAGATATGGATGATATCCAGATTTCCACGAAGTATCGTGATGTCCATATTGGTATGAGAGCATAAATGGCAAGAGCAAATATGATTGATCCAGCCTCAATTCCTGAATCAATATTATTTGGGACGGAAGTTTGGCCGAAAACACGGTTTAAGTAAACATTAATCGATAACTGCACATTGCACAAGCCCGAAACCTTGAGCCAAATACCCCTTTCCGAAGCCTAAACCCTTCCTTTCGTTCTCTGCAGCGAGCAGAAAGTGGTTCAGATTTCCGGCCGCCTTGCCGCGTAGAATCACTGCTACTAAATGCCGTAGGCTTCTTCGGTTCCATCGGTTCCTCACCTGTAATTTCTCGACATGTCTAGCTCACCGAGAAATCATGACGGGGAGGCGCGAACCCCCGCCGCCCAATAACAGAGATATGACATTGGAAGCTAAGCCATCGGGTTTGTGAGGGAGTTCACAAGAGGCGTAAAGAAGATCGAAGAAAATTTTGTGGTACAACTTGGAATGAGCGTGGTATAAGCGGCTATCCCCTGCCGATCGAGACGGTTCTTTTGTCACAGTCGAGGATGACCGATTCCTCGAAATCCGGCCACCAAACCTTCAACCGTGTTTC